>JAGFPH010005891.1:0-25383 GCA_018207615.1 Philaenus spumarius
TTACTATTACAATATTAAAAACAATATTAATATTACTTTGCACTTGCGAATTAGCAATAGAAACCTGTGGGTTTATAATGTATTACCTAGAAATCACGAAGCGCTATGACATAGTAATCTATTCCCTTTGCGCATAACACATGAATGTCACTTCGGGTCCCTTGTGCACTTTACAGATATGATAATGGATAAACATATTAATGTTTACGTTGAATTAAGCTAAAGTATATCCTTGAGATGATAGTAATGTTCCAAGGGACTCGTTGCAGACAGACAAGTCAAGGAAGCATTTACACTGGGAACGCGAGACTGTAAACACCAGGGGAACTATTTAGTTATATTATGTGTACTTTTCGTCTACGAGGGGCAAGTAGAGAAAATAAAAAGGGTGAGATAGTAAAGAAGTCGAGTTTTATAATATTGTAGTACCCTACCCTCCATCCTAACATTTTACAAACATGTTTTTTGTAAATATATAACATATAATGTATAAATAATAAATATCAATTTTTTATACATTATATGTTCTATGATAAATATTAATTATTCTGCTTCAATTGAAGATAGAGAGCTGACAATTTTGGTAAATTGATTTCACATAATATGCTACGTAGAAAAAGTAAACCCATATGAGTCTCAATAACTACAATCTGTTCGTTAAAATCGATAACCACCTTTAGATAACCTTCCTATAGGCTAGAGACTGAAACTCTGTTCATATCATTCTTAAGTCATATACAAGTAATAAAAACTGTTTGCATTTTGATTAATTGAGTGTAATGCGTGAAATGGGATAGGTAATCTTAAAATAAATTATAATTCGTACACTTGCTATGAAGCTTGGTACATATTCATCTTAAGTTATACAATGTTACGACAAAAATTGCATTTACATTATTTGCTTTTGAGTTGTCTGTCAAATATTATTTTCGTAGGCAATATTTTAAGTTAAATATACTCATAGATGTAAAAATCACCTGAAACCATAATTTTTATTACTTTCTCCACCCTATACGTAGTATATGGAGAAAGTATTGTTTTCGTAAAAATGTTCGAATTTGAATGTTTAGTTGAATTATCTGTTTTGGTGCTCCCAGAACCTCAAAATATTGTTTAGTGCAATTATCTGTGTTGGTGCTCCCTGAACCCAAAAATATTTTTAGTGGAATTTTTTGTTTTGGTGCTCCCTGAACCCAAAAAAGTGTTTTTAGAGTGGTGTCTGTCTGTCAGTCTGTCTGTATGTATACACGACCAGAGAGGACACTATTGGTCCGATTTTCATGAAATTTGGTATGTAGGTACTAAACCCTAATATCTACAGGCATTTTTTTCATTTTTTTGAATTTTAAATTTTTAAGGGTAATTTACCCCTAAAAACCCATAAAAATGACAAAAATGCAAATTTCTCAAAAACGGCTCTAACGATTTTGATCAAATTTTCAGTATTTATAGTGCTTAAGATGCCAAACAAAATGACACCACCCGCTTTTATCAAAACTTCGGCGTTTTATAATTATGGGGAAATGTTTAAAAATAAACAAGTTTGTGTTGTCAATCTAGCATCGCGGCAGCGGCCGCACGGGGTAGCACCACGCTAGCGAGCACGGCCAGTAATTCAAAGGTCGCGCTATCAAATCCCGCCTGGGACAATAATTTTTTTATACGATTGACGTAGGTAGAATATTATTTTTTTGCTTTGTTCTAAAAAGTAGTAAATAAAATGATTAAAAACAATATTATTTTGACTACAGTAAGTTGGGAGAAAGTTTGTGTCGGTTAACTGATACCGTTTATTAAATTTTAATTTCATTCGGGAATTATTAGTAACAAATTAGCGGCAACGTGATATTAACCTTTAACTAGAGTATAGCTGATCATATAAGTAAGAATAAAATGGGAAACATAGATCAATTAGGACGAAACCCACTATGTGTTTTTTGGCTAGAAAACTTGCTGAGGTTGTATTTTAAGTTGCCTGTGATTGTAAGGCTCAATATTTATCCTATATGAATTTCATTCATATCTGAAAGCGAAGCACTGGGTACCTGCTAGTAACATTAATATACAATAATCTTAAAGAATTCAAGTTTTTTATTTAATTATCGAACACTTATGTTTTTGTATGCCTGCAAATTGCTCTTACAGTAATTAATTGTTTTTTTTTAACAATTCAATTTTATACCAGATAAGTTACCATTATAATATAATAACGATTTAAATAGATCATTATTTTAAATATTATCATTAAAAATTAAGAGAAGTAATAGATATACCTATTAACTACGTATGATCTGATTTAAAGTTTATAGAGCATACATATTTTGTTTACATTTGTATTTGCAATTATCATTAATGTTATAAATATTAACATTATGAAACAGAAAAAAAAGTGTTAGGTTATCGAATACTCTATAGTATAATGTTTTATAACTAAGAATTTAAACTATCTTAAACTATCTTTGCTAATAGAGAACTCCACTCATTACATTCTTCGCTCATCAAATCGCGCTGCTACTCGCGTCCAAATGTTTACAGATTATTATTTACTCTGATATTTTCACGGGAATGACTATTGATTAGGACACAAACAAGTAAATTTGTGCGGTCGAGGGACCCCCGTCAGGAACGAGGTTCATGACGCCTTTTCTTCAATTCTTTTACGAGCCTTAACGTCAACATACACACATAATTTTAATCTTTCAATTGCCGTTTATTATTAGACTAGCTGGCCTGATCCGGCTTTGCACGGATAGACAAATCAAAGTTAAATGTATTTTAACAAAAAATATATTATATCAATAAATATAAATTACACTATGTATTTCTTATGGGGAGTTTTAGTAACTTTGAACCCCCAAACCCCATTAAAATTTCGATTTGTTTGAAAACCTTTCTTAGAGAGCACCTATGGCGCTAGAGGAAGCTACATACTAAATTTCATTCCAATCCGTTCGGTAGTTTTTTTAGTAACTTTGACCCCCCCAAACCCCATTAAAATTTCTAATTTTTTAAAACCCTTTATTAGCGAGCACCTATGGCCCTATAGGAAGCTACATACCAAATTTCGTTCCGACCCGTTCAGTAGTTTTTGAGAAATCGTGATCAGTGAGTCAGTGGATTTGGCTTTTATATATATAGATGGCTTTTTATACAAATACTATCTGACCCGTACGGCGTTGTCCGTGGTGGTTGGTATTTTCAGTCTTTTTAACATAATTGTATTCTTTTTAAGTGTTCAGTCAGTGAGTGGTATTTGGCTTTTATATAAATATAGATCATAAATAATAAAAGCACTATTGTCATAATTTAATAAAAGATCTGAAATTATTATTTTAGTAACTTTGACCCCCCCAAACCCCATCTAAAATTTCGAAATTTTTCATACCCTTTCTTAGCGAGCACCTATGGCCCTAGAGGAAGCTACATACTAAATTTCATTCCAATCCGTTCGGTAGTTTTTTTAGTAACTTTTACCCCCCAAACCCCATTAAAATTTCGAATTTTTTAAAACCCTGTATTAGCGAGCACCTATGGCCCTATAGGAAGCTACATGCCAAATTTCGTTCCTATCCGTTCAGTAGTTTTTGAGAAATCGTGATCAGTGAGTCAGTGGATTTGGATTTTACAAATATATAGATTGCTTTTTACTTTCTCCCCCTATACCATAGTATATGGAGAAAGTATTGTATTCGTCAAAATTTTCGAGTTTGAGTTTTTGGTGGATATATCCGTTTTGGGTCCCACTGAACCCAAAAAAGTGGTTTTCGGAGTGATGTCTGTGTGTGTGTCTGTATGTGTGTCTGTGTGGATGTTATCAGACCTAGAGCCTAAACCAGTCGTCCGATTTTGATGAAATTTGGTATGGAGGTACTAATCCACGGTATCTCCAGGCGCTTTTTTCATTGTTGTGATTTTTTTTATTTTTAAGGGTAATTTTAGCATAAAAACCCTTAAAATAACGGAAAAATCAACTTTTGTCAAAAACGGCTATAAAGATTTTCATTAAAATTTTATAGTTTATTAGGAACCTAAAATACTATAAATTATAAAATTTTAATCAAAATCGTTCTAGCCGTTTTTGAGAAAAGTTTGTTTTTCAGTTATTTTATGGATTTTTATGGGAAAACAACTTTAATACAAAATCACCTCTTCTACCCTGCCCTACAAGTCACCGTGAATCTGTTTAATAATTTAAATATATTTGTGAGAAAGTATGTGCCAGTTCCTATATTCGTAATATATATAAATATTACTGTTTTAATTCGTTTAATGTTATCATAATATGGCGTAGAATTAATTATAACATCAAAGCTATTATGGTAAATGTACATTCATTGTAAATACATTCAATAAGCATAAAATGATGGTTCATCCGTCTAGGCCTAACCTAAAATTATTGTTTGTATGATTAATTTATTGTACCTGTCTCAACGGCAACATACGTACAATAATTTCAGTTTAAGCCTAGACTTCAAATTACTTTCTAGGCCTAACATAAAATTTCAGCGCTTGACGATAATATCTGAACTATGCCCAATGAATACAGAAACCCAATGAAATATTCTGTATTCATTGCTATGCCTGACGAAACCTATCAGTAATTTAAATTCATGAACAAAAAACAAAAGTTTCTTGAATGTATTTACATTCATTGCCATAGCAACCAATTTGGTAACGCTTTTTTCGTTACTCTTATTTTATATTAGTCATTGCCAAAGCAACAAATTAATAACACCTTTTTTCGTTACGGATTACATTTTCTACTATCGTTAACTCCAACCCGCGTTAAGGAACTTAGTTAAAAAAAAAAAAAAAAAAAAATGAAAGTTGGATCAGGGAAGGGTGGTGAGGGTAGTGGTGACCTAGATTCTGACGCATGCTCAGTAGGGCCTGAGTTTTTGAGTGATTATAATAGTGTACAGTCTGATGATTGGTAATGCATACGTAGCTCTATGACTTACTAAACCATTCTGTTTATGTGAAATTGCATCGAAACATCAGAATCTGTATTTGCATTAGAACTCGAGCTATATTTTTTGAAGTCTTATTTAAAATGCCTTGTGTATTGGAATGTATTCGGCAATTTGTATGAGTAGATAATGGCTGTTACTAAACGCTTTCAAAGTGACTTTTCAACTACAATTAGTCACAAGCTATACCTTCCAAGAAAAATTTCCGTTTTTAATTTTAACCAACTTTATGGTTTAAAATATTTTCTTTTGAAACAAAATAATTGGTTAAACTTTACATAATTTAATAAAAAAATTACACATTTAAAAAAAATGGCAGTGATAAAAATAGTTTAACAAAGTTTTGTCTTTTAATGTTTCATAAAGATTCTCAAATTTCGAAAAAGAGCTGAGCATCACTTTTGACTATAGCGAATGGAACTGACTTGATGATTTTACTTTCTTATTAGGTTGTATTTGTTTTACTATTTGTGCACGTTGTCATTATACATTTTGAAATTTTGGCTAGTGAGGTGGGCTGGGTAATAATGGTAGAAAATAATGGGTACACTTTTCAAAATTGTCAACTATACAAGCTATACCCTACAATAAAAAAGTTAGTTTGGAAAGTCACGTTTGACTATAGTGAACGAAGTTGATTGTTGATTTTAGTTTTTTATTAAGTTTAGTTTTACTAGTCTGTAGGTTGCAATTACTTGTTTTTAAATTTACGGTGGTGGGGGTGGAAAGGGTATCCCTTAAAAAAATATAATAATTTGTTCTTTATTGAATATTAAACATAAGCAGACACATTAGTTGGTTGTTCGTTTTCCCAAACTCATACATTATTTAACGCACATTCAAAATCGAAAATGCTAACCAACTGCACAAAAATATTAACTCTAGAATTGGCAGGGTTGAAGCTAAAATTAAAAAGCCTGTTTATAGCGTTTTGCAACCATATTTTAAAAAAATCGCCAAAAATAGTAAATGAACCCAAATCCAAAAGTGTTCCATACCTTTTTTGTAGAAGAAATTTCAAATAATTCAAATATGCTACTAAAAATTAGTTTTTTTTAAATTGTAAAAGTTATTAGCTTAGAAAGCAAAAAATGTTCAGAAACGGAAGGAAAAAAACCAACTTTATGCCTACATAAAAAATAGTAAAACATTTTTTCCAAAATATACAAAAGTTTTATAATTTAGTTCTAAATAGAAATATGTAAAAATATATTTCCATTTCACAAATGTTTAGTTCAAAATAACATTTTGAACGTTTTTACTACATAACTTGCAAATCTGGACTAATTTCAAAGTGACTAGCCTAGACCAAGACATTTTTTACTTCAAAAAAATTTTTTTATACCAAAAATTTGAGAATGAAATGTAGAATCGAATAGCATTCTACCCAGTTTCAAATAACTTTACATTTTGTAATGAAAATTCAAAAACCTCAAATCGGCAATTTAACCTAAAACTGATTTCTAGGCTATGTTATTTATAAACTTACCGTTTTATTACAACACCGTTATAAGCCTAATTTCACTCAAACACAATCTACACTTATTTATTTATAACTAAAACACAATATAACACTATTTTATAAACTGTAATAACCATAAAATAACACAAAACAAATGTTATAACTGAAGTCAACTAGACGGGTGACGTTCTCTGAAATCTGTTCGTTTGTAAAGATTTGTTATACAAATCTATGAAATCTAAATGTATTGAATTGGACATAGATAAAAACTGTGAAGATTTATTTTTAAAACCATATATTGTACATTTTATTGATATATCGAATAAGACTGTAAGAATCAATTCCAAACAGGCTTGCGTATTGGCCAAATCTATAACCAATTAAAAGCTTTCACCGTAAATCCTGTAGAACAGCTGTTTTGTGAGTAACATGTGATTTGAAGACACAGTTTTAATCAGAATCGTCTGCTAAATTCAATGCTGTTATGATCTTCTTCATAAATGAATTCTGTGAGGAGTTGCAGACCGTTGAAAATGAGACAAAGTCTTGACAGTATACGGGTTTCATTGACGCGTGAATCATAGGTGATTTAGGTACTAAAATTTTGAAACAGTGATTACGTATGTAAATATCTGTTCTACAAAAAAGTTGTAAATACAAAAATTATAGTTTAATTCATTACCTTTCCAACGGTGCCGGTTTTATTACGATTAAATAATTTTAAGTGGATTATTAAAGGGATGAAATCTGTAGGATCAATTTATTCTGTAGACAAAGCAATGTTCTTTCAGTATCTGAACCCATACAGCGAAAATATGAAATCATCCGGATAAGCCATTGATTACCTCTGCAACAAATATTTCCTCTGAAATTTTAAACTAGATAAAAAATATACTAGATCTAAGTTTTAATATTTTTAAATTCCATCCATACTAGACTCATTAGAATATTTGAAAGAAGACAAAATAGAAGTACATTATATGACTATGAGAAGGCACTGGAATGTCAATAGCTATTAGAAAATCTAATTAAATAAAACAAAATAAATATAATTGATAAATTGTTTGTAACAATATTAAAACATTAATGTTAATGATATTTATATTTATGTACATAGTAACAAACAAAACTTAATACAATTATTGACTATAAAATACATTTACTTGAACAAATTATACTACCCATTGATGTTTATAAATATTTCCCACAGAATTTAATTTTGATAATTTAGTTTAAAGAAAATCTATAATTCAAGTAAAAGCAGCTCTGTTTTACTCGCAATTCATTGCCAAGTCGTAAACTACACCCCACAGCAACACCTACTCTATGTCGCTATTTGCAATTCAAATAAGTTGTCACTGAACCCAATCGCTCTCAATGTACAAAAGAAACCTGGATTGCTATTTAAATCAACACTATATTCTGGACGTATTGGTTTTTCATTTACAAACGATTATAAAATATGAAACTGTAGGTTTTATTTGACTCAAAAAAAGGGACAAACACAACAGTTTACGTGAAACTTAACGCAATTATCGTAAAACTAATACCATGCTTGCTTTGCACGCCAAACATCTCCTTAATGAAGATAGAGACATCTAAACATTATATATCTTTTTTTTCAAAATCAGCTGTCTTAATATTATAATAAGTGTTTTTATGTTGTGGTAATAATAATGTTTTACGCAATAACACTTTAATTTGTTAAATTAAAAGATGATTATTTCTAGACGTCCACTGTACCGATTTTAATAAATTTTGTGTAGTTGGTATGTGTTTCTTTGCACTTTCTTACGATAATTTGATAATTAGTAAAGAAAGAGAAATTAAAATCGTATATATTATAATGTGGGACAAGTCTAACGTTCAAACGAATCAGTTTGGACACCCAGTTTCAACTTAAAAATCACTATTTTGCACATAAAGCTTCTTTTATTCACCGCGACAGGTCGCAGCGATCCGTCGCTGCGGTCGATCGCTATCCCAAATTTGCACGCGGCAAGTCGCTGCGATCGATCGGTGTCGATTGGAGGGAGTTAAAGTGTTGCCAACCATATTCGGCAGTCACTCAGCTGACCGTCCACAATGGATCCGTGTGTTTTGGCGTATGCATATTTACGATTACAGTAAAAAAAGCGACGTAAGAGGCGTTGGAAAGTGCACCCCTTAAATCAAGCTCGATATGTAGATGGTGCTTTTAGAAACCTGGGTTGGCAGCAATGCGAGAGCGGGATCGGCTTGGAATAAACGGTCCTGTACAACCCAATGCATACAGGAATCGCTCCCTGCCAGCGATTTCTAAGTGCAGGCGACTGAATTTACAAAACGCTGCGACACACCGCTACTTCTGAGGCCGCACCTTTTTGAATAGAAGTACCTATTTAGGGCAATGCACTTACAAAATCGCGGCGACGGATCGCTGCGACTTGTCGCGGTGAATAAAAGAAGCCTAAAGAAGCAAAGAAAATATTTTGTTAAGGTCCACCTATTGAAATACGTAAATCAAACTTGGGAGTCATTTTTGAAGAAATTTCAAATAAGAACAAAGCTTGATGATAGTTGTAACATTTTAAAGATTATTTAAAAGTAAACATTTTTTAAATAAACTTATCTGGTCACGTATTAAGATGTGACATTTATCTGGCCCTAAACTTAACAGAGTTTTATTTGTACTTATTAACAATAATTAATACATTATATTACTCATAAAACATAAAGTTTTACAATATATAGGTATATTGCCCTCTCAAACAATATCCAACTGGACACTTTTCACAAGTTTGCAACATAAAATATTTTTTTTTTTAAGTGAAAGTTAGTTGTACGTTACAGATCCAGCTGGTAAATTTTTCTCGTGTACAATATCGTCAGATTTGAATCATCACGAGAACGGATAGATAAAGGCTGTAAGTATTTGTCGCGCAGTATGTAAATGAAAATCGGTAATAAATTCAAAATTACAAAATAATTAAAGATGTAGTCTCATACGACCAGTAAATTAATGTGCTTCGAGTTATAGCAAACACAAGTGGCGTCAAAATGAATGCAATAAGCCTAAAAGTCGAGTACCAGAAAAGGAGGGCTACGGCAGCGTCGAAAAAGAAACGAAAAAGGGTATTAACCAGAATGTAGCGGGCCCATGGTTTTGGAAGGAGAAACAGAAAACGTTGATAATAGAAATCGGTGGCAGCACCAAACGAAAATACATCGATACCACCAAATATCGTCGTGTTGTCAAACAGCATCGAACTCAAATGTAATATTAGTGTGGTATACACTTTTACTTTACAAGGATCCTGTTTACATTCATATAAGTTAAAAATATATTTGTAATAGCTGGCCCAATCCGGCTTTGCACGGATAGACAAATGAAAGTTAAATGTATATTAGCAAAAAATATATTATATCAATAAATAGGTTACACTATGTATTTCTTATGGGGATTTTTTGTAACTCTGAACCCCACAAACATCCAATAAAATTTCCAATTTGTTTAAACCCTTTCTTAGCGAGCACCTAGGTCCCTAGAGGAAGCTACATACCAAATTTCAATATAATCCGTTCTGTGTTTTTTTTTAGTAACTTTGACCACAACCAAACCTCCCCTAAAATTTCTAATTTTTGAAGTCCTTTCTTATCGTACACCTATGGCCCTAGGAGAAGCTACATACCAAATTTCATTCGAATCCGTTCAGTAGTTTTAGAGAAATCGTGATTTAGTAACTTTGACCCCATTCCTAAAATTTCGAATTTTTAAAAACCATTCTTAATGAGCACCTATGGTTCTAGAGGAAGCTACATATGAAATTTCGATCCAATCCGTTCAGTAGTTTTTGAGAAATCGTGATCAGTGAGTCAGTGGATTTGGTTTTTATATATATAGAAGATTAAATAATTATCCTAAGGGTACTTGTAATAATAAACTGCAGAAGTAATAGTTATACAAATTAATTTACCTGAATTTATAAGTAATTAAAGAATATTTTATAAAATCTTGATTAAATACGTTTGAGTGAAATATCAAAGTTGCATTTCAGTGAGATTGTCTAGTCACTCTCTAAATTTAATTACCATTTATTTCATGTTATGAAAAAAAAAACAACTTCAGAAAAAACTGGGATTATTCTGAATGTATGCGTTGTGCAAAAGAAGGGATATCATTCATTCAATTATCCTAAAAATGAAATCTGAGATTTCTAAATTGCGCAGATGCAATTAAAAACTAATAATTCTGTTACCTCCTCACAATCCTTCTATGTACAGTATAATTACTGTTTGATTTATAACAGAAACTTCCCCTATATAATATCTTCGCACGTGGGTTGTGATGCAAGTAATTTACATTTCAACAGGACTGATTTGGTTACAAATGGGTTATGCGATGATTGTGTTTTGCCTTTTGGGAATTCTCTGTACTAATTATTTACTGTAATAAAATTTATAAAATAATCCTGATGATTTAAATTGAAATCAAATCTGAGTTTTATTATTATATAGGTTAAATTGGTATGTTTTAAATGTTAAATAATTACACAATCGCTTATTTTTAATAGCTTTTGATTTGATATAATAAGAACATGGATTCTTAAATTTTGAACCTGAAAGTAAAATATGTATTATATTCTAAATTATTCACTTGTTTGTAGGTTGAGAACATTTTAATCTCGGTTTCTAGTTTGAATAAAAAGACAAACGGCGTTATGTTTGTTTTGACAAGGACTATATATCTACTGCCTACATTTATTCATTTCTTCATACAACTTCGATCAAAACGACTGGTTAAAAATTTATTGAGAGAAAATCTAATTATTTATTAATAAATTGATGCTTCTTTATATACATTTTATTAAAACGAATGCTTAAAACTGTAATGGGCAACCATCTTATTATTAATTAATTAATTAATTCCTTTCTGCATACAACTTTGATCAAAATGAATGCTTAAAACTTAAATTTTGTGTAAATATTAAAATACACTTCTTTATTGTCTTACCATGAGATAGAAAAATATTAAATGCAAAGATACTACCTTCTCAAGAGACAGAAAGTTATTTGATTTAAAGCATACTCCAATAGAAAACCTATTGAATTGTATTAAGACTGATTTTAAAAATAATTTATTGCAAACATCTTGTAATTCTGTTTATCATGGTATGTATAAAGAGTTAGATTTTGATTTAGGAAAGAGGAATTACATGATAGATGGTTGTAGTATTTATTTTGTTTCAACAATTTTTAAGTTAAGAGGGCAAGCTTTAAATTTAAATTTTAGGGTTGACCGGCCCGAAGAGTCTCATTTGTGTTCACTGTGTAACAGGTTAGAAATTGAGTACACACACCATTATGTTGGTGTGTATCCAATATTTAAAGACTTTAGAATTGCATTGTTGGGTTCAGAAACACTAAGTATAAAAGATTACAAGGAATATTTGAATGGTAGAAATTGGAATAGTTTGTTTAATTATCATATTAGAGCATACAAATACAGACGAATGTTAGTCGAGTATTATAATTATTGATTGCTAGCTTTTATGTACAAAGCCATAATTTTTGTTTAATGTTTACTGTTTTTTTGTTTTGTTTTTGTTCAGTGACAATGTGGATTATTTTTGTATAATTATTCTTGTTTTGATTGGTTATGTATCATTTTAGTAATTATAAAATTGTATGTGTTTGAATAGCAACTCTACAGACGGACATTTGTCCATGTAACTGAGTTTGCTTAGAGATTATTTTATTTTGTTATTTGTAAAATGTAAAGATTTTGGAAAATAAACTCATTATTATTATTATTATTATTACTCTGATAGTAGTTGTTAGGGACTATACATCCTGTAATTAAAATGAAGATAAACAAGTCAGAGAGATGATATACTATAATATTTACAATATTAAGTTTAGACTAGGGAAATGTATGAATAAATAATATGGAAATTAAATTTAAAGGGTGTCTATATTACTTTGAAAACATAATTTCAGAATTGCATCAACTTTAAAACGCCATAATACCTGATTCAACCTTTCACATAATTAAGGTGTCAATATATACTTGTTTACGATAGGTTGGCTATATAGTACGAGAGACTAGAGCGTTTAAAATGTATGTGTTTTATTGGAGTGTTAATTATTTAAAATCTATAAGTTGTTTGGCGGTTTTTTACTCATTAGTATTTTGTAAATTATTGAATCTATGTATAAATGATAAAGGGAGAACAATATTCTGCTAACGTATTATTCATATTACTGTTTATTCTAAAAAAAAAACAATCAATGTAATTTATTTCATTATTTTGACTATATATATATCCCACTTATATTACACATACGAAAATATTAACTTCAAACTGTCTTTTATTGGAAATTAGAAGTATTTGAGAGACAATAACAACGAATCAATATTCAAACGATTCATTCAAATTATTCTGTACTCAAAACCACATTGAATGAAATTTATAGCTTTATAGCTTTGTTGAAAGAGCTTTATAGGTGACCAAATAAACGCGATCAATCAATCAATCAATGACACCATTATGCTACGATTACAATAGATTACTCAGGTGAGAAGATAAAGAAAAAAATATTTTCTTTTGGAGAACTAATTTTGAGTTTAAAATTGCTTTACTGTCGAAACTATTTAAGGTACAAATACAATTATTCAAGAATGACAATATTCTATTATAACGCTACATCAATTATGCCATTCACCATAACAATGGGTTATACAGGAGAAAAAATACCGGAAACATGTATTCTCTTATGGAAAAAGAACGTAGAGTTTAACATTTAATTAATAAAGGTACAACAATTATTTAAATATGAAAATAATCCATCCATACGCTATGTCAAATACGTAATTCACCACTGAAATGAGTACTTATTAGAGTAGATACATCAAACCCCGATTTTATTGAGCATACATTATGTACAGTTTAAAATGTATTTATTGCCAAAAATATTTAAGATAATGATACATTTTAAGTATGATCATTCTCCATCCTGGCGTCATGTCAAATATGGCATACAATAGTACAACTTACTACCATTAAACTATTAAAAGATACAGCAAACCACATTTTCACATGTGCAAAGTTAATGAAAAGATTAAAATGTATTCTTTGCTGGAACATTTAAGATACACAAACAATTTATGTATTAAAATTCTACTTCCTGACGGCAAGTCAAATATGGCATACACCATCACAAACAAATACTTAGTAGAAGAGATGCCTCAATTCTACATGTTCTTGCTAAAAATTAATCTATAGTTCAAAATGTCTTCACTGACGGAAATATTTAAGAATAAAAAAATAAATAAAAGTATGAAAATTCTCCGTCAAAATATGAAAAGTTACATATGGCAGCATAGTTAAACAAAATTGCCCAGGAGACGAGATACCCCATCTTTTGCACAAAATTACGTAGGAGAATAGATACTGCAAAGACAATTATTTTTGTGGAAAATCATCTACAGTTTGATATTTGTTCACTGCTGGAAATATTTAAGATACAGAAACAAATCAACAATAAAATGTCTTCATCCCGATAATAAGTCAAATATAGCATACACTGTTTCAAAAAAAAAAAAAAAAAAAAAAAAAAACACCACATACATTTTGTTCTTGAAAATTAATCTACTTTTTAAAACTTTAGGCCTAATAAAATGGACTGAAGCTCAACGTGTAAGGTTCCCCAGTTAACTTTAGAAAGTTCTAGTTTATATGATACAATTAAATGTTTTACGTTAAGTACTTAATATTACTTTTACACAGATCTTATTCAAGTCATTGTGCATGTAATTGTTCTTATCAGAAGTAAAAATATTTATACTGCACCTTGAAATTTGTAATGTAACGATATTCTAGAACTGAATACAAATAATAATTATTAACATCAAGCAATAGACAGAGAAAATTTTACACAAATAAATGTACCCTCGTAATGATTTGGGATTAACAGTTTACAGTTAGCTTTCTGAACTAATAATACTTAACAATTCATGTAGATATCCCTGAAGGTAATATTTCCCAAGAGAAATGCAATCGTACAATTTAATGGTTTTAATTTCGTGCCAGTTTTTCAGCAAACGCTGCATACAATTTACTAAAAGACAATTTCAAACATGGAAATTAAAGCCATAAATATGAGTTCTATTTTTAATTGAAATCTACTGCTGGATTTTCCATGATGTATACAACGTCTATCCATTATGTTCTGGCAAAAGTATGTCAATTGCAATGATTGCACTTAAACATGTTTGATATGGACACAGTTTATGTATAATCACTACCAGGATTTAGCAGCACAACACGTTTAAATATTTAAACAGCGTTATCGTCGTTATGGCACTGAAATTTATTTATATGTGAACAATTAAAGAAACGATCTAAGAGCTCATCAAACATGTAATGAAACTCATTTTGTGAAGGAAATTACATTCATAATGGAAACATGAGTTTCTAAATAGAGTACAAATTTACCTTTTTCTAAACAAACCTTAGTGTGTTTTTCTCCAACTTATTTATGTATTGGAAACAATTATTTTGCTGTGAGTAAATAATATCCCATACTATTACATTTCGTTGTCACAAATCGTTCACTACAGGAAGGGAAGACGTAGGTCAATCGCCCACAACTGTAAATGTAATTTAGCAACACAGTTTTCTCGTCGTGTAAGAATATCGACCAGATTATTCTCAATATCTAATTGTTGCTGAATCGAATTGATTGTCGTTGTGTTTCCCCGTTTGTTATAACCTGAATAAATGTACCGAGTATTATCGGAGAATAGCTAACCAGTAAGGTTCGAGGACTATTGTTAATTACCTTTAGTATTCTACCCAGGGATGTAGTTACAACGCACCACCTACCTTTAACAGAGAATAAAAACAGTTTTTGAATCATTCAATTTGCACTTGCGTTCCCAGATATGTATAGAAAATCGTTTCCGTTCATTACAAGATTACAAACCTTATTAAAAAAAATAAAAAGCATAGAGTTACCACGTTTTCAGAATTGTTGGATTTAGTATTACAGATACAAACATGTTTCCTTTTAATTAAATACACCCAGTATTGTTCTTAAAATTATTAATTTGTAGACCACATTTATATTACTTATCCAGTCCGTAATGGAACAAGCAGTGATGGAATGTTAATAGTACATATTGCCATTTTAATAGTGAAAATTGCCATGCAAACTGATCTGAATACTCAGAGGTGGTGGTTTATCAAACATGATATAAATATATATATATGGTTTAAAACAAGGATACAACTTGCTATATATTGTAATTTGAGGAGTAGTTTGAATATAAACCTCCAACGTTATATAAATGTATGAATTGTGTAATCATAAATTTTGTATGTTATTCATGCTTTGCTAATTACATAAAATTAGGTATCATAAATTAAAAATGTCCCTTGGACAATTTCTTTGCAGCAGATGAATCTTGTATGTTTCATTATAAACCGGAATTAAAGTGATACCAAATAAAGTACCTCGAATAGGTATTGCAAAAAAAATTATGTTGTAAATTGTGCTGCAAATTTAATGATGTTAAACTCCATGGACCATCGATGCTCCATGAATCAACATGATGAGAGTAATATGTGCAGAGTTAAGAAAGCTGGAAGAAACGCCTAAAAAAGATACGGGAAAGCTTTCTCTGTACCAAGGCAATGTACAAACACCTCCATTTGATGGAGTTTTTGGATTTATTCTGTATTTCTACTGTTTACAATCATTCTTAAAGTACCGTGCTCCTTCTTAGTTCCTTTCCTTGTTCCGTGTGAGCTCTAATTTTTGTCTACAAAAAAGAAAAAGTTGAAAGGCAAATGAGACGGAGAAAATCAATTACCCTGCAATTACTTTCAATTGAAATCTTTGATTCGTGTTAGAGCAATGGGGAACCCGATAGAAAAAGCGGGGGTATTTTATTTTGAAAAAGAACATGTAAGGTTTCCTGCAATAGTGTATGCGTAATCAGGTATGCCTCAATAATGTTCATCTATACTCGTATTGTTACGTAATTTTTTAAGATATTGGCCTCCAAGATGGGAGGTTTTGGCTAGGAGAGAAAAAATAAGTGTTTAGATAAAATTTATATAAATCAAAAAAAAAATTATGTTTGTGCAAATGTAAAATTAAAATTTTTGAGGTGAGTAAATATTTAATTTGTATAAAAAGCTTATGTTTATAAGCAATTTGAAACTTATAAAAACGTTGGTACAATAATTCAAAAAAGAAGACTTAAAATTTACGACGAAAAATTATGTTTATATCGGTTGGTAATGTGAAGGGAAATTGTTTTAAATTATAATTGAAAATTTGAATTGTAATACAAACTGTAACATAATGAACAAAACCTCATCCTAAGGCTACTTTAAATGCATGTTTTTTTATGGTAGTATAATTAATTATCTGTCAGTAGTTGTTTGCCTCAGGATTAATATATTACAATAATTAATATCTTGTTGTTTTACAGTTAGCATCTATATATTCCTACTGAGAAATATTTTAATACAAAAATGTAAAAAAAAATTGATGGGAAATGAAACTAGAACTAATTACTTAATAAATTAGGTTATTATACATGCAAAAAATACAAGGAACATGTTACGAAATTAAAGTCCTCTTAACACTGTCTGTCAGGTCCATGTATTTTGTTTTGTTCATTGCAAATTACAATATGTAATAATTTGTGAGTAGTGTGAACTATACTTAAGAAATATATTTCTACCCTAAAAAACATATATTATGTCCTTATTTAGTAAGGGTTTCTTACAAGGATATATTAACAAGAGCAAGCTAAACGAAAAAGGGTTACTCCATCTCTCCATCATCTGTTCCCACCTTTTGTGTCAGGTTAGGTTAGGCTAGTTTAGGTTGAGTGAAGTTAGATTACGTTTGGTTATTTTATGCTCAGGATGCCTCTATGGTGGAATGGAAGATACTGTGGAGCACACTTTCCTCAGGTGTGCTAGATGGAAATATGACAGAGAGGAGCTAAAGGTTGCAGTAGGGAGCATACCCAATATTGAAGAACTGGCCGAAATAATGTTAAGAAGTGAAGACGATTTCAGAGCTATTGCAAAGCTTGTAAGATGTTTGTGTCATAAAATACCACTTGGGGCGATGTAAATACAACACAATCGAAATAATAAAAACAACTGTGAAAGGGGGAGGGGGTTTAACTGGTAGGAATCCGGCACTACCCTAGTAGAGAATATGGATCCATGATGGATCCCTAGTGTCCATGATGGATTTTTCCTCCCCCAGGAAAATAATAGGCCAAGTGGCCTAGCCTGAAGTAATTTCTCAACGGTCTCAGGCTGGGTCTACTGTTAGAAGATAATAAAATAATAAAAATAAAAAAGTTTATTTCATGTTATGTTAGGTAAGGTTAGGTTGGGTTAGGTATACCCTTTTTCAATGACCAAGGTGGATAAGTGACAGAGAGGACCTGAAGAAAACCACAAACCACGTCATACCTGATGTGGCTTCATTTATACAGATAATGGTGAAGAGTATAGAAAACTGGCAAGCAGTGAGTGATTTCGCTACATCAATCCTACATCAAAAAGAGAGTGATCTCACAAAGTGAACCTGTCACATGGGATTTAGACACTAGGAAATACAGACAAGCATCTCACTGAAGTAGTGCTAGTAGCAGTTCCAGTACGAAGGAAAGGAGGAGGTGGTAGTGGCACACTAGTGGGAGTGCCGGCTCATGGTGTTGGCTGGTAGAGCTTCCAACTTCACTGCCGAAAAAAAGGTTGGGTTAGGTCCTTGGGTTAGGTTGGGTTGGGTTGGTTGGGTTAGGTTAATTTCAGTTTGGTTTTGTTTCGTAAGGTTAGGTTGAGTTAAGTTAGTTTAGGTTAGGTTAGGTTAAGTTAGGTTGGGCTAGGTTTGATTAGGTTAAGTTAGGTTAGGTTGGGTTAGGCTAATTTAGGTTATAAATGATTAGTCTAGGTTGGGTTAGGTTAGGTTATTTTATTTTGGGTTACATTAGATAAGGTTAGGTTGGGTTGGGCTGGGTTTGGTTGAGATGGTTTGGCTTAGGTTGGGTTTTTGTTGGTATTGTTTGGTTGATTAGGGTGCGGTTGGTTTGGTTTAGTTGTTTTGGGTTGTGTTGTGTTTGGTTTTGTTGGTTGTTTTGATTTAGGTTATGTTTCTTTTGGATTGGGTTGCATTAGGTTAGGTAAGGTTAGGTTATATTGGATTGGGTTAGGTTAGGTTAGGTTATGCCAAAATAAATATTCTTTATTAAATGTTCATATTGCATTAAAATCTAACAAAATAACTGTGGAAAACCTTTACAAGCCATTCGGCAACGTAGATTAATCTATTTTGATTAATAATCTATTTTTTACATAGTTGCTACTTATCAAAATTTTTAACAGATTTAATACACAAATTATTTTTTAACTAAATTCATAAAGTAAACACCAAATTTAGGCTAACCAAATAATGACTGAATCTTGCTATGTTTAAGTAAGTCCGATTGGTTCTATTCTCGCTGCTTGGTGAACCATAAATCACTTTAAGACATAACGCTTCACGTAATTACACTGACAAGACAATCTGCTTAGGTCTGCTTTATAAGACAAGGGTTGACGTGATCTTAAAGTGGCAGAGTGACAGTAATCACAAGAAGAGAGGTTGGTTTCTTTAAAAAGTTGTGTTATTATAATATCTACTTGTAGTTATATTTTCCATTACAAAATTGTATTACATTTCACAAACACACGTTCAGTTAACCTTAGATAATTCTTTTAAAATTATCCTATAAGTTAGTAGGTCCTATACAGAAGAAAAGCAAATAAAAACAATCTTTAGTTTAGAATCGTTGTATATGGCCTGATATCATTTAAATATTTCAAAATAAATATGTGTCCAATTTAATTATTCGATATTTAGAATGTTAAATAGGTTGTGTGTCTTTTTTATAACACTAGAGGGCAACCTTTTCCCTCGGTTATTTATACACTCCGAGACCCTTGCCTTTTCCACAACCCCTCAAAAATAGCAAATTCATTTTTTTTAACTATTTAAAATTAAATTTATATTTTTTTTAAATTTAAAATGATTACATTTGAAAGTTTTTTAGTTTCCTTCACTAACACGTTAACAAAAGTCCAATTAGATACTCGTGTCGTGGGACTTTTTGATTTGGCTGGGTATTTTGATATGTCAATGAGTGACTACAAAGAGCTACAGTATATATAAACAGAGAGACGTGTACGTCATTTGACTTAAAGACTGGGTCACTTCCAACAGTGAACCAGTTCAAATATGAAAGAACAACACTAACAATTTTACTGTACTAAATTATCAAACATAGCGAATTTATTTGTTCGTATTTTTTTTTTTTTTTTTTTTTTTTTTTTTTGAAGAGTTGAATATGAAAATGTTTAAATTTGGAATTGTTTTAGTTATGTGCACTATCAAGTCAACATTTGTAAGTTTTAATTTCATGGTCGAATGCAGCACATGGTGTATAGGGAAAAATAACAGATAAGAAATCCACATTCGTTAACTGCGCCAAGTTTTATAAAATTCGGGTTGAAAAAAAAACAGCAAAGATATTTTTAGGGGTGTAAGATGGAACACTTGTATACATGTGTTTTCATTTACAGGTAAACATGTGTTAAATTCCATGCTCTATTCTTTTTGTTTTACCACAAAACTAAGTGATAGTAAACAAAAATATATAATTTTGGTTTTCCTAATAAATAAACCAATACATCTACTCGAAATTCAAACATTTACAACACAAAATCACTTCAAAATCAAATACAACAAAAGCATGACCAAATATTGCTAGGCTATAATATTGTCTTCCTTCCTAGAAATTTATAAATTGATAAAGCCCTCCAAAAATTATACTATTTAAAATAAAATTTAAAAAGTTAAAATATGAAATTGACAGTTAATGAGTTTTTAACATTTAAAACTAATTGATTATATACAAGTTTTGAGATTATTTCACTATTTTCTACTGAAGTTAGTTATACAACTTTGCCCGTATTCCTGCAAATTAAAAAATTTTACAGAAGCTGTGACATTATTTTATTACGACTATTTCGTGTTTAAAAATTCCAGCAGTTTTAAATTAACTCAATTACAATCTAATGAAATCACTGTACTCAATATTTAGTCCTGCATCAGTATTTAGTTTTATATAATTTAGACAGCTAAATTGGAAACATATATTAATAAACTTTGAGCTTAAATAGTAAGAATTAATTATTTCATAATAATAACAGTTACTGAAATTCTCACACACATACGTTAATAATCAAAAGCATTTAATCAACGAAGTAGTTTCCTTAGTTTCATTTAGGATTTGTTGCATCATTTGTATTTAGATGAACAGAGAATGACTACTCTGTCGTTGAAACGCGTTAAATTATTACACGTAGGTGTGAGCGAGTTTGTGTTATTTTTGAAGTATACACTTCGCACCACGTCCAAAAAATTAGTTTGTATAGCAGAGTATATAGTTTTCTTGTTACTGTGGATGAATCGGACTTTACCGTCACGCGTTTCACCATACATTTTGTGAAACGCTCTTAAAGGAACCGCTCCTAAAGTGAAACGTTTTGTCCCATTTGTTTGAAAAAGTTTTGGTCTTGCCGAAATTTGAACCAGCAGAGTCCATCACCATAGACTAGCGTTTTAGCCAGTTATGCCACGATCGCATTGCTAATTTAGTATATTTGAGTTGTGTATATAATTGTAACAGATGGTCCTACATCATAGGCTTAGTCTGTTAACGTTAATACAATGTATAGTTTAATTATTAATACCTCTGAAATTGTCATTGTGCTTCCTCATTTCGTAAGTTGTGTTAATTATTAAACAGTTTACAACTTCTCCGTGTGGTCTTAAGCACACAATTACATTTTTTATTATTCTTAAATACTCTGTTATAGTTTTCCTGTAATGTACTACCCCTAACAATTACAATTTTCTGTAATTTCACTAAGAAAAATATTATTTTATCGAAACCGTACTTCCGTAAATAGATTTTATCTACATTTACAAAAATGTCTTAAAAACTACATAACAAAAAAATATATATCAATGATAATTTCACTATCCTTAAAAACCTCTTTGCCATAAAATAGAAAGGTTTTGGGTACTAAACGTTAAATGCTTTAAATATGTAGTGCAAAAATGTTTAAGTTCAGATTGTTGTAATGTGGGTTATGCTTTCAGTTTTGACAAAAATTTAATTCGATACATTTTTCCGTTCTTGACAATTAATCTACCTTAATAGAATGAACATAACTTAACAAATGAATGATCATAGAGAATTACCTTATTTCCTCTAATGTTTGTAAACTTAAAAGAACTAAAAGAACTGGTTTTCACAATATAAACAATCTATTCCAGATATTGTTTAAACTACCTTATTCGTAAGTTTTTATTGCAAACGAACTCCGCTGTGTTATACAAGTAGTTTCATTGCCAAGTCGTAAACAACACCCTACAGCAGTATTCATTCTATGCAGCCATTTGCAATTCAAATATTAGATAAAGTTCTCGCCAGATAAATACTAACAGTTTACCAATCTCTCACAGAAAACAATATCGTAATTTAAAACAGCCAAATTCACCTTAATCACTCAATGTACTACGTAAAAGTATTTACATATTTGACATTAAAATTTATGTTTTTATTTCTAATGTTTCATTATCAAACATACCTAATTACACAATTAATTACTGTCTTAACCATTCTATCATTATTCAAATGTAATAAAGATACACTTCTGTAGCACCAGTTGTTTTTTTTTTTTTTTTGTTTTTTTTTTTTTTTTTTGTACAAGCATTTGAGGTGTATTTAGAACTCAAAATTTTACATGTTTCTTATAAATAGTTTAACTATTTTGATAAATAGTGTGACGCAGTGGTTCAGTTTGGTAGATTGAACCTCCAACACGATTGCGTGAGTTTGAGCCTACTTACTGGCGTTTACTTTCGATATTCGCTGCTCCCCGATTTTATTAGTCTAACTGGTCAGTTTGAGTCTTGAAGGAACGATAAAATCTTTATTGTTTGTAATTAATTAAATAAACTATATTTCATTAAATATTTTGTTTACAGTAATACCCTTCTTAAATTTGAAATATATAGGTACCTATGATATAACTCTACTATGTTTGGAATCAGAATGGCTTAAAAGTTAAAGACTTTCTACAGTTGGAATCTGTAATGGAGTTTGATCTAGTTAGCGTTGTTTATTTATGGCGTATGCTGGTCTCCTAAAGTCAAAAATACAACAAGCATAAAATAAAGACGTAAGCAACAAAAATGTAATAAATATATCCTATTTTATGTATCGTCCATTTTATCTATTATTAATTTAATGACCTGCAAGAGTGACTGCAACATACATTTAATCGAAAGAAACTAAATTGGATATAATTACTTTATATAGTAACAAAGAAAGGCATCAATATAATTCTAGTAAACTTAATTACATTATAAATCAAATAAACGATGTATATATACGTGTGGATCATATAACAGTGTTTGAATGATTCATTTTTGATATTTGTTTTCGACTGAAATATCAAGCAAAACTTTGACTGTGGGGTTGTTGTCGGTGACTTTGTTTTCCCGAAATAAACCACTTAAAACAACCGAAAAGTATGAGTATGGTAAATCCGTATTCCAAGTATTACCAAATTGATATTAGTTGAAAACATTATTAAAATATATACTCAATAATATATATTATTAGGCCTATATAATATCAAACAAACTTAATATAACCATGGCTTGTATAAATTAATACATTGGTAGCAGTGTACAGTGAAAGGAGGTGATAGCAATGGAACTCAATGTATAGTACACCACAAAAACGGAACATAAATTTTCTCATAACTTTTTCAAAAAAACTTAGGAACTTCTACAGTATTTCTACGTACTAGTACCTCTAATACTTCTTTAATTAGTTTAATAAACATTTTAACTGCATTTTAGTAAATTTATATGGAATAGGTTTTTAACAAGCAATATTATTATTTAATTTTTAATATTTTTAAAACTGCATAATTTAATTTAGGTTAATGTCCTAAAATTCCTAAATATAAACCTTCTAATCAAGTGTATTAACATGTGTGTAATAAGGGTGAAAAATGTGTCTATTTTTACCTGAAAGGGAATTTTGACGACAGACGCGCAGTGGGGTCCAATGGTCTCTCAAGGGCAAACATTCCACATTTGAACTTCTATTGCACAAGATTTTTCCTATAACTGGAATAATAAATCACAATTACATTTTACTCAATACTTTTGTATTAAAAAAAAACATTAATAGCAATTAGGTCATAATGCATTAGATTGTATGATATTGAAACGGTAATATGTGCAATTATGACATAATTATCTCGTATTATAATTCCTGAAAGAAATGTGTCGGTGAATCTTTAGATCTTGGGTAGTTTAACTTAAAATACAAATAAATAAAACATCATTAGAACTTCGTGCAGATCAAACGTCTTCTTTACCTTTCGTAAAACGAAAACGCACACTTCGTACTAAAGTATTCGGACTCTGTTTTTAAACTTAAAAAATTTAATCAATTGTTTTTAAAGGCGGTGTGTTTTGCATTAGACCTCATAATTGAAAATATCGATTTCAACTTATTAATTAAGGTTTAATGAAGTAGGTTTTAATATTTAAAATCAGATTTTTTTTTAGTTTTTTTTCAAACAATAATTTCTATATTTGAAGGTGCCACATACTAAATATAAAGCCTTCCTAATAATTTAAAGTTATTTTCCTGATTATTCATTTATAAAATAATGGTGTCCGAAACACGAAGTTAAAAATTCATTTTTCAACGACCTCGAGGCTGGCTATTCAAGTTGGCTTTGGCGATAATAGCCACCATAAAAATAAGCTTGTCTCATGCAATTTTATATTGGAGGGTGCTCACAGTCGTGGCACGGTAGGTGGGCGACAACGTATTAATTGACCAAAATCTCCTTCTTAAGATCATAAGATATGGCTAAAGATAATCTTCAGCATAAACAAAGTTTTGATTAGTGAAGTTTCGGAAATTTTAGTCAGCAGAAATGTAATGGTAATCCAACTGATAAATTTAACTACAATAATATCTTTTAAGAAAACCCACAATAAACATATAGAGTTTGTCATAGCACAGTTAGGATATAAAAGCATTGACGTACCTCACAATTATAGCTGAAGGGTTAGTGTCTTTCACTTTAAAAATCTCAGCAAAAAGATATATTTGATTTTATTAACATTTAGAAACATAATTTAATTCAATTAGACTCTTATGTTTAGTTTAAAACTAACAGAAGACAGTTCAATAATTTTAAGCTCAGACTATGTTATTATTTTGTTTAACTGATTGATATGGTAATACATAATTATTTATATATTTTTTTAGTAAAATCAGCTGGCTATTTATTAAAAAACATGTGTTTTGTCTCTAATTACCTATAGTTAATTTAATGTAAACATTTTAACTTGTATTTCACAATAAAGATCTAATATTTAATTATTATTTGAATAACTGATGTCTAATTTATGGATAAATAGTTTTCATTTTAAAGAAAATCGTTGTTATCGCTTGAAAGCCACTGATGGATAGTATAGAGAAGGGCGTAAGAAATTTAATTTTGAATGCTTAGTAATATATCTCGGCATAAACACCAACACTTTAAACCAAAAGCTTCATTCCGGCCTAGAAGGAAAGGCGTGGCTAATGTACAAAGTTAAACAAAATTATTAAATATACACACCCAAGGAAAGGGATTAGTCATTGAATAACCTTTAATTATGTAAAGAACACGGAATACAAGTAAAACATAAACACTCTTTTTCGCCTCTTTACAGCCTCAATACGGATTGTTGTCAGCTGATTTATAACAAGCATTTAACCCTGTCGTATATGTTAGCACTTGTATG
>JAGFPH010005891.1:29417-44273 GCA_018207615.1 Philaenus spumarius
G
This sequence comes from Philaenus spumarius, assembly GCA_018207615.1. Classification (NCBI taxonomy): domain Eukaryota; kingdom Metazoa; phylum Arthropoda; class Insecta; order Hemiptera; family Aphrophoridae; genus Philaenus; species Philaenus spumarius. Next base: position 29,419 of record JAGFPH010005891.1, read on the forward strand.
GTTAGGTAAATCAAGCAATAGCGAAGCATTGCCATGTCCACTAGTAGATAAATATTTTGCGAACAAATTATATCATTGGTAGACATTTTAGACTAATTTAATAAACAACAGTCAATTGTGGAATGAGCAATTAAACACATATTATTGTCGTTAGAAAAAAATGTAAGCTAGGAAGAAAAAACATATAATCAAGATAATAAGTTAAATAGTGTGTTTTCGTAATAAGAAAATTAAAAAATTTTACAGTGATGTTCGCTTTTTATGTTCACTCACGTTAAAAATTGTGTATGGAAATTATTTGAATTTCCCGTCTTTGCTGCTACTAACTTATATATTTTAATGTTAGGCCTTTTTTCCAATAATATGAAAGGCCACATTTTAAAATCTGAATCTTATAATACAATCTGAATAAAAAAAAATTTAATTCGTCTAATCTTGGTATTAAAGATCATTTTGGTACTTGTACAATAACGTTATATTACCGTCATAACTGGTAGAATATTTAGGAAATGCAGCATTGTTGTACATTACCAATAATCTCAAATAAAAATTTACGATATATATTATATAAATTAACATTAAAGCAAGACATAAAATAAAATAAATTTAGCATACAATCTATATACAAGTCACTTTATATGAAGTCACTGCGTTAGTGACTATCTGTATATACTGTTTAGTTAGTGACTGGGTTCCTCGCAGACTTTGGCTCTTTGTGGGATGTCGTTCTTCTGGGTTCCGCGCACAGACTTTGGCTATGGGTTGTGTTATGTCGTTCTGCTGGGTTCCGCACAAATACAGTACTTTGGATATGGGATGTGGGATGTAATTCTGCTGGATTAAGCGCACAAGACTTTGGCCGTGGGTTGTGGGATACTGGGTTCTGCTGGATTCCCTACACATACTTTGGATGTGGGGTATGTGATCTCGTTGTGCTTTGTTTCTCGCACATACTTTGGCTATGGGTAGTGGAATGTCGTTATGCACGGTTCTACGCACATACTTTGGATATGGGTTGTGGGATGTCGTTCTGCTGGATTAAGCGCCCATTCTGTGGCTATTTGTAGTCTAATGTATGTTGGGTTCTTTGCACATACTTTGTCTATGGGATATGGGATGTTGTTCTGCTGGGTTCCGCACACATACTTTTTATATGGATGTGGGATGTCTTTCTGCTGGATAAGGCGCACAGACTGTGGATATGGGTTGTGGGATGTCGTTCTGTTTGTTCCGCAAACATACTTTTAATATGGGTCTGGGATCTCGTTGTGCTTTGTTCCTCGCACATACTTTGGCTATGGGTAGTGGAATGTCGTTCGGCTGGGTTCTGTGCACATACTTTGGCTATGGGGTGTGGGATGTCGTTGTGTGTGTTTCGGGTCATGCATGAATACCGAGTTGTACTAAGGTAGATTATACACGTTTACAACCTATAATATAATGTGTAAGGTCTTTGTACTTTGTGTCTATTTAGAACCAGCAGTATATTTATACGCAGGGATGAGTGTATAATAGTGGTAACGGTATATATCAATAAAATAGTTGACATTAAAGATTACAATCATGGATGTCGTCGATTTGTAAATATCGCCGAGAAGTGTTGGTGTATCGTACTAAACTTGTGATTTAGTTTACATTTATTTTTGGATTAAATGTATGTCCAGTTTCCAATAAATGATTGGCAAAATTGGAATTAGATTTACCATACTTAGACCTAGTAATATGTTCCTTAATTCTAGTATTAATGGTCCTACCTGATTGTCCTACATATTCACAAATATAATCACCACATGAAATTTTGTAAACTCCGCTATTGTCTAACCTTTCCCTTTTGTCTTTGTTTTTGACAATTGGAAGAAAAACTTACATATGGAAGAAAAAAGTAGACATTTAAATAATCTAGAATGTTTGGAAATAAATAGATATGTTTAAAAAAAGTCATACTTCTAACTTAAATGACCAAATTTGTCTCAATTCATCCCCCTTGTTAAAACCCATTGTGTAACCCCACCTTGCCCTTACCTTGTGTACCTAGGCCACATTCCATTTGCCCATCCTGGTCAGTTCCATTGTCACTCCCACTCCTTCTACTTTTGTTTATATGTTAGTTTTAAGATACTTGCTGTATTTCAATTTAGTAGCCTGATGATGCCTAATGGTGAAACATATGTTGCTCAATAATAAATTATAATTGTGAAATTTCACCATTTGGTTATTTCTATCCCTATTAAGGAGTTTCACCAAGTACCAGCTTTTTTTACCTTAAATTCTATAATATTTTTATTTTAAACAGTTTACTTCACTTAGAATAAAGAGGTCAATCGATCATTCTGTAACTCTCTCTCTCTCTCTCTCCCTCTCTCCCCCACTCTCCCTCTCTCTCTACTAAACAAGATGACAACACTCTTTATAAATATACAAAGTGTCTTACAGTTCCGAGTAAAATGTATTGTACTGTAGAACTGGGTTAAATAGATTACTGCCTTTGAGAAAGATGAGTCACAATGTAAAACGTATTGACATGTCCTTTCAAACAACTGTTGCAGAACTATTTTGTTGATAAAAGTAAAATTATAAAAAAGATACTTAAAAATTGAACCAGTTAAAAAAATAAGTTTTTAATTTCTTTCTTTTAAAACACAAAATGAAAGTTTTTGTTACCTTCAATAGGAGTTAATGAACTCCGTGCAGTGTGTTCGTATCGTCTGTAGACAACAACATGCAGAGTGCATTCATATTGTTTGTACACAAAACCATATGTGTACACAGTGTGACCATATTATCTGCAAACAACAATCAATTCAGGGTGTTCATATTGTTTGCTGGCAACACTCTATTTAGTGTGTTTATATTATCTGCAGACTAATCAATTTTTAGTGTGCTCATATTGATTGCGGACAACACTCCATTTAGTTTTATAAATACAATTTAACAGGACTTATTTATGATTTACAATATTTATATTCTATGACTTTACAGATAAAAATCAAATCATACAACGCACAAGTTCTGCCTGTATCAATGCTGACTGATTTAATACATAAATAAATAAATATTTTTTTTATAACGTCCAGTACCTTTATAATGAACAAATGATTTTATTGATACAATGAAACTTACAAGGTCACAAATACTACTGTATAAATAATTAATGAGCTTGACTTGTGAGAAAGTAACTATATAAAATAAATCCTGAACACAACCTCTCACAATAAATACGTTTACTAACCTCAAACGCGTTTCAACGACAATGTTATAGTTTGGTTACTGAAGCCCGTGCATCACTAAGGATGGCGACATTGTGGTTGAAACGCGTTTGAGGTTAGTAAACGTATTTATTGTGAGATTTTGTGTTTAGGTTTTCTTTAACAAATACTACTGTTTGCACTATGATTTATGAACACTTTAGTGTACCGTGGTTTTACTTTATGTGAGTCATGAACCAATTGATTCTAATTTAGTTTGGTTGGCCAATCACAAACAATGGAAAACGATCTTTTTAAACTTCCTGGTAAATTAAACCCTTTTTAGAGTTCTCTACCATAAGAAGTAGGAATAACGGTACATTAATTTTTGTTTGCCTCTGAACACAGTTGTTTCCTACCGAACGAAAGACGTGACAAAGTAATTTAACATAGTTACAAAGTATTTCCAACGTATGTTCCAATAATCAAAAATGTTTGACCCTACAAAGTATATTTTGTATACTACTGTAATTTTGTATCATCGTTTTACGATTTACTTTATAGTAAGATCGTAAAACATTCGCCTTGAAGGAAATGAAAACTGATTATTGTATACTTTCATATTTTCCCTGAAAATACTTTTGATTAGGGCATAGAAAACATAAAATTGGGTTTCTTAATAACTTAATAACTCGCACTATTTATGAAAATATTGCAGCTAAAGTTTGGAGAAAACTACAATTAAACTGAATTTAACACAATAATTTTGAAAACAAATTTACCACAAATATATGTTTTCTATTCATTCAATGTACGGTTGCGCAGTGCTTGGGAGTCATTGAATCTTTTACTGGTTCTTAAAACTAATGCATAATTCATTTACTAATCAAGTCATGGTTATATTGAATATACCTATATATGGCTTGCGAATGTGTTGTTATTGCTATTATGTTGTTTTGCTGACGGTGCAAAACCTGTTCAATGTGCAATATTCAACAGGACTTTAAAATAACCAAATAGGCTTTCTTTGTACTAACAGCACGAAGTACATTTATTTATATGAGTCTCGATATCTGCCAATAATAGGAGGTTTTCTTCCTTAGTAGCATATTTTCCTTAGGTTCTTATGTTATAAACTCTGTAACTACTATATATATCTTACACTACTCTATACACTTTAACGTCCCTTGCGGTTCCGTCAAACGTGCACTGCATACTTCTATTTAATTATAAATAGCACTAAAACGAAACATATATCATATATTTACATATATACACACAAAAATTTATAGATACTTAACTTACATTAAAACATTTATTAACTTAAAATTCCAATTTTAGTGTTTTATGTTGTGTTTTGTTTTTCTGTTTGATTTATTGGTGTTTTATTTTATAAACTAAGAGAATTTATATTCATTACTTTTTTTAACTAATTTTAAGATTTAAATAGTTTTGTTTCTACTGTTGTAATTTGTTTATGCTGGTGCTCATTTGATAACTGATAATGTTTTACTTTCGTGAAAAACAAAATGAAAAATTAAATAAAAAATGATTAGCGATTTTAAACTACTTTTCTATTCATAAGAAGGAGGGGACCAGTAGGCTACATGTTTTCGGCCGATGTTTGAGTTTGGAAATCTATGGATAAAAACTTTTGGTGTACCATTGTGTTAAAAAAAAGGTATTAACTCTACATAATATATTTAATCTGGAAACTGGTTTAGGTTAATAAATTTTTTTTGTATGTTTTGATAAACAGGCATGAGGTTTCTGTTTAATTTAATAATAATAATTTTAGTTATTTTTACTATAAATTTCCAGCTACAGTCAAACTATATGAAACAATTCAAATGCATCTGGTAGAGTTGACTGTGAATAAAAATTTAATGAAAACAATGGGTTCTGCCATAGAACTACATTGCAAAATTAGTGAGCTCTATGGTTTTATAAAAAAATAAATATAGGAACTATATTTGTGACTAATAACCTGGCAACCTACCATTCATTTAGGAAAAAGTTTCATTGAAAGAATTGTCTTGTTGATTCTGTTTCATTCTTTTAAATCAAATTTTCACGGTTTGATAAGATTGATACATATTTATTCACGATTTTATTATTATTATTATTATTTTAAAATTAACATATTTTTTAATATTTGTTTCACCTGTCCCGTAGTGCAATCTTGGCTATATTGTATTCAACAACCAACTTTAAGTGAGAAAAGTTTTATTGCCAGAAACTAAACCATTGTCTTGCCAACCAAAGAAAGGGTAGGAACAGCCTAAATATTACATAATGTTGTTTGTTTGGTTAAACTATTTGAGTGATTTTGTTAGTTTGGACATCAAATTATGTTAGAAAGAAGACTGTATTTCTCCATAAATACATATTTATACTGTAATTATTAATAGAGTTTATGAAATTAAAAGTCAATTTCGTTGTCAATGAAGGTAATTTTTAAGATAATACTAACTTTGTTTAGAAAAAAATTATGTAGTACTTTTTTATTGGGGTCTATGATAATTATTTAAACTTGTAAAGACAGCCAAAGTTAAAAACAAATGAAGTTTAAGTGTAATGAAATGATCGATTAGCTGAAGTAATAAAACATATAAACAAATATTGAGCTTGACTTGTGAGAAGATTTACTATTAGCCTATAGTTTAATAATTTCAGCTCGTGCTGCACTGAAGATGACGACGTTGTCGATGAAACCCGTTTGAGTAATAAACGTACTAGTTGTGAGATATTGTTTTCAAGTTTTATTCTATAAAACATTGTTGTGCCCTACGTACTTTATAATTTGTTTATAATAATTAGTATTCACAACAGTGAACTAATTATAATGCATTTTATAACCCTCAAAGCAAATATACGAAATATACAATTCCGTTTCAGTCAATAAACAAGCTTAGTTTGGCCGACATACTTGGACACCTTTACAACTTTACTTAGTTAATAACATCGAAAATATTTAAACTGTGTTCAATGGCTTCCACTGATACTTGAATAAATTCAATTAACCTATTATTTGATTGGCGTTTTAATTTAAAAAGAACAGTCAGTTAGCCTACTCACTTTTTCCTTACCAATGCAATACAGAATTGATTACTCAATCACTTAACATAAAATTGTTATATATGTAGAATGAATATAGAATATTTTGCTTATTTAACTTGAAATCATGTCACTCAGGGATGAATCATCATTTTAATATTGTTCTAGAAATAATAATTCCTGTAGAAACAACTAAGTGTGAAGTTGTTTGTAATAACTTCAAGAATGCCTTTCAGTTTGTTTTATGATTAAAATTCATTTGAAATTAAAATATAATACGAAAATAACTTATTTATAAATAATTGAGAACTGTAGGCATGGGATATATCTATGGAACAAAATAGTAATCTAAACAAATCTCATTTGAAAAGAATAATTGAATATACATACAATTACGTATTTTAATTATTTTATTTTAGATTCTACTTCATAAATTACCCAAAACAAGAATTAAATTAGGATTGTTGAATATATTTAATATTATGCTGCAAGAAGTTTGTTTATATATATTTCTCTTTAACAAGCAATGGTAATTAAATAATTACTTATTAACTATGAGGGGTTCATTAAATTTAGGTGCAAAACATGTAGTACACTCAATTATTAACGTAAATAAATGACGTACTCATGCATTAAGTTTTATTTACAGATAAATTTCAATTTCAAACAAAACTAGTTTAACGTGAATTTTATTATAATTAACTAGTTATAATTTACTGAATGTAATATGAATTATCCATGATTTAATTGATAAGAAAGGAAAACCTTTCTTGAATAGAGTTAAATAACTTCAGTTTCTTAACTCATTTAATGTTAATTGTTTTATACGTCCGAAGTTCTGTTACAAAATATAATTCTGAAGCTGTCTCATGCAAATTAGTATTAATTTTAATAAACTTAAATCATTCTCTTGGATTAATTTATTTTTTCGATTAGTTTTAATAAATCAAAATTTGAAAGTAGAATAATTTTTGTATGGCTTGGAATGTGTTATAAGTTTATATGACAATAAATATAAAGAACCATTATTACAAATAATATAAACGAGATTTACGAGATATTAAATAAAATAGAAGCATATTCATCAAGTGTTTCAAATGATATTAGTTTTATTGACAACTATGAAATTTTGTTTATCATAAAACATGATTTATAGACATTATTATGAATATAACTGATGACAATGATAAAAGATTATTATTCGTTTGCAATTACAGGTGCTTACCATTTTAGAATAAACATACTTACAGCTATTTATGTAGCACGTTGATTTTAGCCTCATTACTTTTTACAGTAATTAAACTCATGCTTACACAATTTTAAGAAATTCAGTTTCTCTTAAATTACCACACTATGAAACCATTAGATCAGTTTTTAATAAATTTATAAGTGATCTAAGTAAATATGGCTTTGAAGTACAAACATTATTATTATTAAGAATTATATATTACAGACAGATTTAATCGTTCACATATTTGGACAATACAGACCATTAGTTGGTGGTCAGTATACACTTTTGAAACTATACAAATCTAAAATTTGTTTGAAAATAATGAAACTTCTGCTATAGGCCTACAGCAGGAAGAAGAAGACAATTCTGATAATTTTAATATTAATATTGATACAGAAGATGTTGAAGATTTAAGTCATGAGTGACTTACTTAGTTGGTTATTGTTGCTACGTTGCAAAAAAAAGTAAAATTTGAAATGTTTAAAGATATGTTAGATTTACCCAACGAAATGGTTGTTGGAGATAAATAGAAATTTGAATCGGGGACGGTTGATAAATCCAAAACACAATGTATTGCAATTTGTTTTAGATAAAATATATCCTTAATGAATTGCTGATAAAGAGTGAAGAGTGTTAAATTAGTGTTAACATTTTTGACCAAAAAATAATATTTATTAAAAGTATTTTAGTGTATGTGAAATACACAGAGTTCAAGATGTGTTAACAATTATTATAAACTGTACATCAAAATACATTAATAACACAATACTGTAGGGTATTTAATGGCAATTCTGGCAAAAGGCATAATAATAGAAAGCTTATTAACCTGAAGGCGTAGACTAATAACTACAGGTATGTTATCTCTAGAACTGTAATATTATATATTTTTTTAGACAGAACATATATACTCTTATTATAGTTATGGTATTTTATAAAGCTAGTATATTCTCAAGAAAGAGCAAATAATGTATTTTGAACAAAGAAAAAATCATAATATTAACATTTCATGTTACAAGATCAAATCTGTACACATATAAATATTTTTTAATTAATGTGCTTATGATATAAATAACCTACACAAATAAATTTAAATACAAATAAATATATTAATCCTATAAAGACATTATTAAGGCGGACAATGATTTGTAACTTTTGTGCAAAATGTATAGTTTGTCCTTGAAAATAAAGCAAGCGATTTCTATATTGTGTATTCACTGCGAGAGCATTACATAGACTTTGTTTGCTGACGTCATGCCTGAGTGCTTAGATCTTGTATTGTAGCTGGTTTCTGACTCGGTTTCTCAAAGTTCCCTTATGTCTATTATGTTAATCGTTTATTTTAGGGAATCGCAGGAATATAATAAATGTTTAAGGTTTCCTTTTAACATAACAGCCAATACGGCGATCCACACTGAAAAAACTGTATCCTTGCAGCAACCCAATTAATGTTGCGTTAAAAGAAATATGTCTTTACGGGTCAGCAGGGGGTAGTTAGCTTTACTGTTAAAGTAAGCTACTGTTGATCTCTTGATATTATAGCAATGTTATTAACTTAGCAGCAAATGTAAGTTTAACAGTAAGCCTGATGTTTCTATGACATTAAGGAACTACTAACTATGTCGCAAGGCTAGTTAATGTAGTAGTGAATATAAACTAATGTAGTTATAACATTAGGTAGAGTGTTTAATATTGTAGTGTTCATTTACTGGTAAGTTAGTTGTTATTGTCACAAAAATAATAAAACTAGGCAATACATCTACAAAATATTACACTCATATTAGTTAATTTAATCATAAGGGTAATTGCTCTGTGTGTTTCAGTACAACTAAGATTCTTACAAGGTTAGTTGATGTAGTGGTGAACTTCATACTAATACAGTTATAACACTAGTTAAGATTGTAATTATTATATAGTTTGTTTATTGTAACAATAGTTGTTTTTGTCACAACAGAAACAATTTTTCTTAAAACTGCGATATTTTATTTCGAAATTTGTTGAAAAGCTTTCCCCTGCATACTAACTGTCGAGGTCCTTCAGTTAGAGAAGCATCATACTAAGAGTTCTGAAAAAAATAAAAATTAAGTGTAAGATAACTATAAAATATATTGTATAATATACATAGTTATTAATGTATGTAGTTATTTACATAGTTAAGGACATAACATTTTTATTGTATGTTAAAATAAAGAATTCAAACTTTAAATTAGAACATTAAAAAATGTTAACCTAAATTATATGTTTAAAGTTACCGTATTTGATAATGCCAGTTCATTACTTTTAATTTAATTAATTACTGCGACATTTCCCACTGAAGATGGATATTTAATATCTTGAGTAGTAGTTAAGCTAATTTGAACTTTGAAGTAACTTTTTTGTTAATAAAAAACATTTTTAGTTTTAATAATTCGTTAACAAGGGTTGATCAATACTCGTAAACATCGTAAATTATTTTAAATACATAAATTATTTCAAATATCAGAATAATTAGTTCTGATAAAAGCAATTAAAATTAATTATCCAAATATTTGTATATGCTATTATTAGGTTTTTGGAGAACATCAAAATATTTACAAAATAATAAAATAAGGCTCTGTCATTTCAAATGTAAGCATTCCTAAAACAATTCATGTTAATTGACTGATGCCATTGACAGTCTAACTGAGGCTTTAATGGAAAAGTGCTTTTTAAAAACCACTCCTACATATTCAAAATTCATTCACACATTTTTAAACAGCTAAACATCTAAACTGAATCTTTTCGAATATTTTTTAACTTAACAATTATGCTAGGTTGTTCATTTTCTTTCTTTGAGCCTTATATTTTCACTTGAAAAGATATAATATGAATGAATTGTCTGTAGTTGTATGAAGACTAGTAATGTTAAATCAGTTAAATGGAAGTTAGGTACTAAAACATGAAGTAGAGCGTCGATAATTCGGATTAATTGGGACCAGACCCTGTCCGAATTATCAATTTGTCCGAATTTTCGAATATGCTGTATAACAATGCAGTGTTATATCATTCAGTGTAAAAGCCTACATGACTGAATCTTTTTGAGGATATCTTCCAAATAGGTTTAGACATTTTTACTGACACGCAACTTACTACCTATTAGTGTGGTCGTGATTCTTGCAGTGTAATTGAATAGGGACAATATTATAAGAGAGTTTTGGATGCCAATTTATTCAAACTCAGCTTTGGAATAAAAAAAGTGTAATTTTTATGGAATCCGGATTTTCGACGCTCCGGATTTTTGACGTTCGAATTATCGACGCTCTACTGTACCAGGCATTAACTGTGCACAATAAAAAAAATGAGTTTAAAAAATAAAAATTGACATAAAAATTTAATAACTTTTAATCTATAGCCTAAAAATGTGTTTACTAAAAGTAAAAAAAAGTAAGCAAGAAATTAATGTTCTAAAAATGTATTGGCTACGCTTAAATTTCATTTAGATAAGAACAATTTAAATTGAAATTTTAACATTGAATATATAACCGTATTTATTATGGTAGTTTTTAAAATTACTGCATCTAATTATAATACTGTATTAACTTATGTATATACCTGAACTTCCCTTTAAAAAATGTAAAATAATTTTGAAATCCCCATGACGTCAACAAAGATTCTACATCATCATGCGTATGTTGAAAAAACTAGATCGACAATGAAGTGCTTTAGTTATAGCTGTTTGGTGTGGTATTTGTTGTTACTTGTTAGTCTACCGAGTACTGAAGAGTTTTGCTGTCTACTGGTTATACATTTATTTATTTACCTATTATAATTATTTTTTTTTATAACCAGTCGTAGATATATGGAGAAAATATTAACTATTCAATAACATAATTTTCAACTTCTCAACTGAGACCATTACAGTTACTCGAATGGTATTGCATGCCTTCAATCTTGTTTTTTAGATTAATTTCCGATAGTTTGGAAATTTCTCATTACTGCATTCCAACAAGCCACTGAAACTGTAGACTCAACTATTGTTTCTTATCCTTTTCAACTCGTCGGCAGTCAGCCAACATTTCGATTATAGTTCACTCAAAGTGACATTTTAAGTAAAATTCCTACAAACAGTAATTCCTTTTTGCAATCTTTTGATGTTGAAGTGTAGCTAAGGGTCATACTTTGCACAAACGCCTTTAAAAAAATTGAAAATAGTAAAAGGTATAGTTTTATTGACAACTCTATGTAAATTTCAATATATAAAGTTAATTATATTTTACAGAAACGAATTCAAAACCGTTTTTTACCATTTTGTAGAAAATAAAATTTTGTATACAAAATATTGGTTGTTACTACACATTAATTTTAGTTAATTTGTACATAATTAATTACAGAATAATTTTTTGCACAAACTTTACGTTGTACATAAAATGTGGTATTTACATATAATTATATAAATAAAACTTTCAGAATAATATCCAGCCTAAAAAGACAAAATATTTATATTAATATATTTGGTGTTGGTCAACTTGACTGTGCTATTAGCCGACATCATAGATATAAAATGTTGTATAAAAAATATTGGTTGTTACTACACATTAATTTCAGTTAATTTGTACAGAATTAATTACAGAATAATTTTTTGCACAAACTTTACGTTTTTACATAAAATGTAGTATTTACACATAATTATATAATTTAAATTTTCAGAGTGTTATCGAGCTTAAGGGGATCCGAGCCCTTCAAAGACTATCTTTTTTCAAGGTGAATGTAATTAAAAGTACTATGTGTACAAAATTTCAAGCTGTTTTGAGCATTTTTTGTGGGTTTTTTGCTCTTATTTAAACAATTGGTTTACTCGATTTTTGTCGTTTTTAGAGTATTAGATGATCTTTACTCTTTCTTATATCATAAATGTTTGTTATTTACATTGTGTGATTTATAAACATAGGCAATTATAGTGTAAGGGATATAACATAGGAAAAAACCTACAGAGCAGGCGAATTTTAGAAGGTAAAAAGGCAGATTTTCATTGATTTATGTAATAAAAACTTTAAATGCTATTTGCCGCAAATCTTTTTTTCCGTATTTTGTTACACTAAAGTTTGAATAACTTTTGAACTATAAGAGATAGAAACATGAAATTTTTACAGCATTATCTTGATACCTTTTGCAACAATCTAAAGTATGGAAAATGTTTTACCTTATCAAATAGGTTTTTAATTAAAAAAAAATTAAATTTAAATTTTTTTTTTTTTTTATTGTGAATATTTAAAAGTACATATATTTTTAACTATGCAAGCTATAAAATTTTCAATACTCTAAAAGTTGTATTAACACATGCATATTATGAGAAAAAAAAATTTCATTTAAATTGTTTCACAAACAAAAAAGTTATTAAATTTTTTTTTAAACGTGAAATTTGGTACAAAAAAACACTAAAACCCATATAAAACACAAAATATGGGATGGACAAAAAAATTCATTCTTACAAATCTTTTTTTAGAGGGTTTGGAGGTAAAAAACCTATAAAATAGTTGAAAAAATAAAAAAACTTTAAAAAATTTGCCGAAGGGCTCGGATCCCCTTAAAGACAAAATGTTTATATTAATATTTTTGGTGTTGACCAACTTGACTACTATTAGCCGACATCATAGATATATTTAATTTGCCGTAAATAAGTTCAGTAACTCCTATATTGTCCATGCAATTTTAGGCTATTTCGATGTACCTTTTCTCAATAAAAAATGCGTTTGAACTTTTTTCTAAGTTTGTTAATGGTTTGTACCTTTCAATTTGAACATAACAAGATTTTTTAAATATATTCTTATATATGTATACTAAATATACATAAATACTGTAGAAAAGTATCAAAAATATCACACACTGCAGACCATGACTTTATACCGTCTGTTTAGAAGGGTCTACATTAATATATATGTAATGAAGTGTTTTAAAGTTCAACAAATAAAAGTCAGCAATTAAATTATTGCTTGAACCTTCAACACTTTAAAATCAGTTGAAATGTAAATATTTGTACACTATAATCTGGAAAATGTGAAATCGTGTAAAGGAATATTTTAATTGAAAAACACTTTACTGCAAAAGTACATTTTTATTCTATGAGTTTATTCCCATTTCACGTAAATATAATTGTTCCATTTTTTACAGAACAAAGACATTTTAAAATCCTGACCAAAAGCTATTAGAGACACCATTTAAAACTCTAATATGCAGCTTTATTTTATTACAAGCACTTTACCTTTTCTCTATTCTTTCATATGATGTCTTAGATTTTCTAAAATATTAAAAATAAATAACATTTTGATTGTTGGTTTGAAAACTGTTCAGTTACGATTCCACTGTGGTAACTCATATTTGATTTCAAATGTGTTTCTATTTGTTTGTAGAAAGCTATTTTTTGCTGGAAATTCAAAATATTTCGGGAAAAAACTATTTTTACTTTTTTTTGGTATTTTTCTCTAACTCACTTCCTATACATCATTAATTTTTTATTGCCTTCCCTCGCACTATTAAATAAGCAAAAAACATAATAAAACAAATTACATTTAATTCTAAACGAAATTTGAGCTTATTTTGAAATAATTTCACCAAATTCGGTTGTTACTTGATTTCAAACTGACTTTTAAGTTATACAACATAGGTTTCAACATAAAATATTTTTAATATTTGAATGTCCGAAAGAACAACAAGTATTAATTTGAAAGTTTGATCTGGTTTTCTGTAAGGTTCTGGTTTCCAAAAACAATAAAATTGTTCAAATTAGAAGGTAGAACAAAATATTCACCTCTTTAATTTATTATCATAAATAATACAAAAACATAATTAAATTAAAAAGGATTACATTTGTGTTATTCATTAAAAAAGAGAAGTAAAAAGCAATTATTTAATTAAAACTGTTTGTTATAGCAGCTCACAAAAGCAATGACAATACGTATCCTAGAGAAACAGTATTTTTGTTATTATTTGAAAATCTATAAAAGTAACCTATACATAATACGTGTTGCTGCCATAGTGCCATACTTTGTTGGTACAATATTTCTCAAATGCCAGTGGAAGTCACTATACAAAAATAATAGTACAGATACTAAATAAATTATTAGATTTTTATTACTTTAAGCTTTATACTTCATAAGCAATGATCGCATTTACAAAAACGTACATTAATTAAAGCGACCATTTGGTGCAAATGGAGTCAAGATTAAATTTCAAGCAGAATGTAGCGAGCTATTTCGTCAATATGCTAAAGTGCAGCAAATCATACAAGTGAGGTAACATAGGCCAATATCTGATTAGTATTGGATTCAAAACCTCGCCTCAATATAATTCTTAGAATTTTTGTGCCAGGTGACACGTGTTCCTTAAGTATCCAGTTTTAACTTACTTAATAGGCTTTTTGTCACCTTAGT
>JAGFPH010005891.1:44373-58317 GCA_018207615.1 Philaenus spumarius
AATGTTATCATTATGATAGTGCAATAGTTAACACAATCTGTGCCACAAATGACTACTAATATTCAAATTATTAGATGGCCTTGTATGAATAATATTACCTTTGTTATGTCTGATGTGTATTTCAATTATTTTACGAGTAACGGTTGCGTCAAATATTGTTCAAGTTAAAATACCATCAATAATATAAATATTAGCAAATTAAAACAATAATGACTTCAAAACGTCTCATTAGTTCGGCCTCATATTTATAAAATGTTGACAATAACGACTCTTGAATTGAACGCATATTAAACAAAGTGACTATCACATTAAAGTCCTTGTTATCCAATGTAACAATTTCAATATTGATAAAGAATTTAGAGCATGTGAACTTTTGTTGGTTGTTAAAACAACACAATTGAATCATCTATTTCTTACACGGACAGGATGTATTATAAGAGTGGATTAGTTTTGTGGTAATTTACTTTTCTCATGTAATAATTGATTTATGGTTAGCTTAATTTAATTTAATTATACTAGTCTTCTTTGTATCCCTACCAAAAGAAACGTTATTCTTTAAGTTATTGTTACAAAAAGGGATTTATTGATAAAAAAGGACAAATTTTATTTTATATTTAATGTTGACTCTTTGGAACTCAAGCTCTACAGGCTACATTTAAACCGTCTGGTTTCATATAATGAAAAAAGCTGGATAAAAGTAATATACTCTCTCATATCATGGTTATAAATAAGTATAAATAGGTCAGATTAAATCTTATTTATTGTCCGACTGTTTTTAATACAATTATATTATTTTATCTGCGGACAACACTGGAAATTGTTACGAAAGCACAGTTTAAAATTCAATGACAGCCATGATTTATGTTTAGACTTCACAAATGAAAGATTTCCAGATTACTACCAACAAATTAAGTTTTTATACTAACATCTTTTCAAGTTTGATGCACAGAAATACATCTTTTTATATAAGTTATATATTTTGTGTATATTACTTATTTTATACATGTATATATTAAAGAAACAAATATACAAGATGATTTTTTGAAAAATTGACAATCTGTTATTTAATAGACAGAAAGAGATTTGCAAAATCCGATCTCGTTACAATTATTCGCCGTCAAAAGGAAACCTTAAAATCCAAATTTTACAAAATTCAAAAAGTTCCCTCTCCATTTCTACATCCCCCATCTCAAAATGTGTTAATTAACACACATGGCTTTTATCAAATTAGATCTTTTAAAAATAAATAAATTTCCAACACAAAAAAAAAAAAATCGGCTAACGCATTCGTTCACTTAGCTAATAAATGTTCTTGTGTTTAATAATTGTATATTAATTAAAAGTCAAAACATAAATTATATCCAAAATCTGTTTTCGGAACTGTTATTTATCTTTATGAAACCCTTCGAAAATATATTTGTAAAATTACGTCAACGCACTCAAATCCTCCCTTTGTCAACCATTTATAATTAACGCTCATTAATACATCATATTAAAAAGACTTATAAACCATGAATTTATGTAGCAACAAAAAAATGGCTTAACTTATTCATACGATAAGCTCTAAAAAATCCATATTTTCTTCAAACAATTTTATAAAATATGTTATGCACTATTAGTAGTAGGCGTCAATGAGCATAATTTAATCCGCAGGTGATAGGAGTGGGGTTGGGTTGATTTTGCAAATAGCTGAAGTTCTCATTAAAGATGAATATCTGTGTTGAGAACAGATTTCGAATATATCTTTTAAGTAATATTTAAAATATAAAAATAGAGAGAGGAGCGAAAGAATGCGTTAGCAGATTTTTACCACAGAAATTCATGATTTGTAAATGGCTTAATTTGATATATCACAAGAAATATGTCTAAATTAGATGAGGGTTTTAGAAGTGAGAGTTTCTTCTGGGATTTTATAAATTGGTTTTCTAATGTTCCTTCTGACTGTGAATAACTTTCCCGAGATCACATGTTGAATGTCTCTGTCCTTATTTCAAATTATAGACGTAACGTAGGTTTACGAGATTCCACCCTGTGTATACATTTAAACACAGTAAAATATTTTTGTTAATTTCATATTTACTTTAGGGTGAAATTTGTATCACAAATTAGTGGATTAGAAATTTCACATACACTACCTACCAACTGAATGAAATTATCAAACTCATAAGCATTTTTAAAGATTTATAAAAAAAATCTTTATTTTATTTTGTTTGTGTTTGTATAAAGTAGTCTTAAAGCCGTTATAGTCGGTTTTTGATTTTGCTGTTAAATTTAGGAACTATACGAGGCAGCTACTCAAATACTATCACTCATATAATAATAAGGAAATGAAATGAGTATATAGGGATAGTATTGATATGTATCCTTACATAAAAGTCTGGTTCTAAAAAGACCCGCAATGTTAGATACTCGAATAGTTTTACGCTAGTAAGCACTAAAATATTTTTTCGCGCCAATTCGTCACCCACAATCGCAAACGAAAACGAAAACTAGAAAGGGTGTTTCAAGGCATATTTGGATCCATTTTGTAAACTTGGTTTAAACACTTCAAATCACATACATTCGACCTAAAGTTTGAGATATAGTTTCCACATTTATCCAATTAGACGCAAGTTTTCGAAATTCAATTGGTTTTCCTTTTCTATAAATAACTGAAGAATATATTATATGATACGTTTGAGTTCTTTAACTTCAAGGGAATAGTAAGAATTGTTATTTATTTTGCAGAGCAGTTACCCCATGTCACCACTTAGACATAAGTAAACGAAATAAATTTGGTTTTCCTTTCCTGTGTATGACTCAAGCATAGTGTGCATCAAATTTTAGCTCTCTAGCTGCATGAGAAATAAGTTGAATTTATTTTACTGTGTTTACTGTTTCCCTCAGTCGTAACAGAAAAATGAAAGTGGGTAAAATGCATTATTTCGAAAATAAATGTACTTAATCGGTGATCTTTAAAGGGAAATACACGAAGGGTTTATTGTTGCACTTTACGTCACCCTTACATCTGACATTAATTAATTCCTGGATAATATGTGTCAAATTGTGACATCAATTAATTTCAATTATAGTGATCGATATTTATTTTTTAGTGTCTGCATCTGCATGGTAGGTTTCCCTAGCGGTCCCGAGTCTAACAAACAACACGTTATAACATTTACACTTTCAGAGTTTTATATCTGTGAGTGTAAAATAAAGAGTAAAGTTAGTTAGTCACCATCACAATGGACAGTTTATAATGGTATAATATGTTCTGTTATAATTTTAAAGTTCTACTATGCTTTTGTATAATTTTACCACTAGGTTTAGTTTAATTTATGCTTTGGATTCTTGTTAATTGAATTCAGGCACATTTTATGTATATTTTAATCTAGGAGCATATGCATTTCTAAATAATATTAAGATTTCAACTAACTAGACTTAAGAAAGACTTTAAACATATAGGTTAATAGTTTGTGTTTTCGCTCATGTTCAATCATGTATTTGTAACCATAAACATTTGTTTTTAAATAATAACATACACTAATACTCACAAACATTCGTTTAATAATCAAATGCGTTTCTAAGACAAGGTCGTCAGTGAAACATGATCTTCAACCAAAAACTTATAACTCAGTTATAACATTAATTTAAACAAATTACTTTGGGCTCGTTAATACCCTTGAGTATTTGGACTGATTGAACTTTGCACCAATTGACTGGGGTCCATCAAAATCTCAACGCGTTTGGTTATTAAACGTAGTACCAGGAGACCGAGCTAAAGATCGATTATAAGCAGGGCTATGATTTCAATAACTATTATTGCAAATTTCCGTGAACATCGTTTAGGTAAGGCCTATAACATTAAACAACTAAATAAAGGGTAGGCCTATGTTTATTTAGCAGAAGTATTCGTTGGGATGGTAACTATAAATAGATATAACATTAGGATTACCTCTAATAAAATACAGTTTAAAAGAAAACAGATGATTATTGTAATGACATTGAAAACATTTGCATCAGCTGTGCTTTGTATTGTTTAAAATGGACAAATTTCACTTTTTAATTTAATAAAAAGACGTAGAAAACGAATTTTCCAAGACTGGTGACCATTTCCAATAGATTTCTCGTGGCCAAAAGCCCCATATAAAATAAAAAAATCAAAAATCCTTAGACGGAGATTCCAGATCCATTTAGCAGACAGAAAATTATCTCTCGCTTTAGAAGATAAGATATGTGTGAAAATTAGAGCATTTTTATTGTTTTAAATATGTTTATTTTTTCCGCGCTCGTCAAGCTCAAAGATTATTTTACTAATTTATACAAATGTGCATACTCCTGCTGCTGAATTGATTTAGTAAACTGAAGCTATCTGATGGTATCGGTTAGTTAAATATTTAGGTTGTATTTATATTATTAATACTAGTCTAAGTGGGCAATAATAAAAACCTCAAACATATTAATAGCAGTAAAGTACAACAAAAATACTAGCAATTTAAAGAAAAACACGTAAAAGATTGTTCGACATTTTGCTTTTGCTTTGTGTTAATTTCGACACCCGTAAACATAGACACTTTGTGTAAAAGTAAAGCATGGCAACAGAAATGTAAAAAGTCTGTTAATATTGGTTTGGTAAACTTATGTTAGACTTTGCAATACAGGTCCTGGCAAAAATTACAATATGTACTACTTTGCTCTATCGATATTATAACAGCTGATGAACCTGTAATGAATGTTAGTGGTGTTTATGAACTGGAAACATAGGCCTACTGTGACGGAAAGCTGAATATTGGTTTATGTTTAGGTTTTGTATTTACAGGATAGCATTGAAGGTTAGTTTAGTCCTGGTCCTTGTATTCAACAGTAAATACTTCGGTGTTTTTGTATTAATTTCTAGTTACTTTCCTTTAAACAAGTCAGGAATAAAGTAGAGAGCGAAGGTAAGCTTACAAGTTTTATTTAAAACAAAATAATAAAACGGAGCCTCGTGTGCAATATACTTGGCAGTGGTTTAAACAGGGCAGAGTTTTTCTTGCAAATGGAAAGATTAGGTTATCCAGATATTTAGATTAACGATGTTTTTAAAAACATTGTACAGTAGGATTTCATTTTATCTGCGAGTCTTAACAGGTTAAGAATATCTCTGTTTCAATGTATTTATTAACTTTTATAAAATTATGTATTGAAGTTTTAGTGCGTTTAAGAATAGATTTTTGCAGCAAACAGTAGACCTATAAATATAATACAAAAACAATAAATTATTTATGCTATAAATTAAAGAGATTCATAAACAAAGAAAATCTACAATGTAACATTGAAGTTGGTTTAAAATTAACTATTATTACTTGAAAATAAATGCTATGTTAAAAACAAGAAAATAGTTTATTTCGAACTGATTTTGAATGGATCAAGGTATATAAAATTAAGTACAATAATTACTCAAAATTAAAATTAAGTTCAAATTGGATTTCAAGATATTGGAAGGAAAAAAATTAGCATTGTGTTTTAGGAAGATTGTGTTTTTTTTGTGTTAAAAATGTACCGAAACCTCATTAATGAGGCCTGCTAAAAATAATTTCAATAAAATGTTCCAGTATCTTAATCTTTCATTTAATCAACTTGCGTTGTCGGCTGGTGTTCTACGTCATAATGCACTGAAGGGCAATAATAGTGTACAACTGGTTGCTATAATAATAACATGATAATGGTCCAGATAATATGTGGATGCGACTGATTGAACGTTTATAATACAATTAATTGTTATACCTAGTATTCACAAAGTTTAAAGAAATTTTTATTTTATTTTTAATATTAAGCCAAAACTCACTTAGTAAAAATAATGACATACATATTTTAATGAATGAGCCATGCTGGCACATTATTCATTTCTGAAAACAAATCTTTAACTTAACAATTGTCGTCAGCATAAAAATAGTATAAAATAAAACACAATTTAAAATATAAATTGTATTAATGTAATTTAGTGAACACTGTTTCGCAAAATAAAATGGAAAAATAAATCAATTCATATATAGTAATGTAAACGTGGTTTGTCCGTTTGAGCCGTTCTAACTCCCCTCCCCCCCGCAGCGAGGGTTATATGGTAATGTAGTCCACCATCCCCCATCCATAAAGAAGATTTCGGTTTGGAACTGCAGCTGCTGATATGGTTGTCAAAGAGCGCATTGCTCTAATGGACTTCTTAAGGGAAGTCATTGAAGCAGATGGGAATCGATTGCCGAAGTGGCCGAGACTGACCAGAATGTTCCTGATGTAATAGAATGTGCCAGACTGAATGTTGTAGAATGTTCCAGGCGGTTCAGAACTATAAAATGGATTTCCTGTTCCGTAACATTCGAGAACATTCTAGAAACTGGAAACGGACTTTGAAACTAGATACAAAAAACTTGAAACATTTTAATCTTGTTATCTATAGGAGAAGAACAATATTTTCTTTCTGTTATTTCGCAAGATGTAAAATATTGTTCGTAGAAAATTAGGAGAAACTGTTTTCGTAAATTGTAAAATAAACGTGAAATATACATCAAATTTACAAAAATCGTGAATTTTGCAAATACTATCGCTTGGCTCATCATGATGTAAGCCTAAATGTGAAACATAAATTATTGATTTGGACTTACCTCACTGTACGTTTTAAGCCTATGGACTCAATATTTGCCACATATTTCTTTAATTAATTTACTTATATCTAATAGTTTATAATACAAACAATAAACATAGTTTTTTCAACCCTTTTCACGCCTTTTCTACTGCTCCATAATTAATTGCGTACTGAAAATAATAAATTGTACATTTTAAAATTAAAGCTCTGTGTCTATAGAAAGAACAAATAAATCTTTTTAAAAAATAATTATTTATTTTAACCGTACGTACCCCACGCCCCCCCCCTTCTACTCTATTTCCTTTTTCTTTGTTGTGAGTAGCTGTTCTATGTTAAAACACGTTTGTTTTTTTAATATTCTTTAGTCTGTAAAGCTGCCTCATCAATGCCGTCACGGGCGAAACCTTAGTCGGCAAGATTAAACAATAAAAACTTGTAGAAATTACAAAAAAATGTGTTTGTCTTTTAATTATTATGGAATTCTACCAAGTACCTTCGGTCATCACTATCAATCGTATAACTTTAAACATTGGTTTTTCCTTATTATTTGTCAAATTAGCGACAAGAACACATGTTTCAGTGAAGAATAGAAAGCTTATTATTTATTAAGAAGTAAAAAGGTGTGATTATTTGCATAGTAACCGATCTGATTTCTAGCTTCATTAAAATATTAGCAAATATAGCCAAATAAAATAATAATTTAAAGTTGACATACAATTATTTTGAAATTTTCGGTGCATTTGTGTGTATTTACGATGTATAAAGAAAGAAAAGGAACAAAACATTTTCACTTCATATTTCACTGTTCAAAATAAATAAATTCTGTTTCTGATTTAGTAGCTTAGGTTTTTGTTAAGAGTACGTATATGTAAGTCATATTGGTTTTCATTAACCTTCGGTATACATTCTGTTTTATAGTAAACTCATTAATTGTTTTAGACATTTATATTATTTATTATCTTAGATTTTAAAGTATAATTATTCCTACACTTTATTTATGGAAATTAAAACAGTTTTAAATTATTTAGATTTTTAGTAATACACCAGAGTTGAACCTAGTACCTAGTAAGTGTTAAGTAAATTAATATGGAAAACACTTTCTTTCTCTAAGATTCCTAAAATAAAAGCTGTCAAGCACAGAAGCCACAAATGACAGAAAACTGTTTAATTAATCTCCCTTAAGCTAAAGGCAAATTGAAAGATAGTTTCTCTTTGAAGTGAAGCTTTAGAAGGAAGTGATTGACATTTTCCATTACTTGGACATAAAACAGCCAGTTTCAATGAATATATACAATATTCTCTCTAACCTGTTAATTAAATAGACAAAACGCCAACTTACACTTGCAAAATACTATCGTCAAATTTATACCTTTATAACACCTAAAAATAAATAATATTTGGTAGTATAACATTGAATTTAACAGAATATATTATTTTTCACATTTAAATGTGAGTATGCATTGTATGTACATGTGCATATGTGTAATAAATATGCATGGAATAAAAACCACTTATTTCCAAGTTACTAATAATTAGATTACATGGTATATAATATACAGAGTGGTAACAAAACATCCGCGTTGCAAATTTAACGAGTAAACTAACCAGGTTAGGCACTTGATTTCAACAGAATTCATTAAACGCGTCTAACAATACATACTGCATTTAGATATTGTACCCGATGATATATACATATTCTAGTAATTAAATAACATAGAACATAATAAATGTATAACTTAAATAACACATTTAGCAAAAATATAGATTGTTAGTTAATTTCAAATTTTAATACTTCAGGAATAACAGTAAATATAATTACCAACTGTTTTAAAAGGTAAAATATAAACAAAGTGGTAACAAAAACACCAATGCGGCATATTTATCGGTGTGGCATATAACTAAAGTTGTTTATTTCGTTTCAATTGAAACCTCAATGATAATTCGTATTTGCGATAATTCTTCCTCTATACACCACCCCATCAGGAATTAATTTAACTAAATTACAAGTGAAAATAAGTGGACCAAGACTGGATTTGAACCCAGTACATTCTGCTCTGCCAACTGAGATATCCTAATCACGTCAAATAATTTACAATTTAATATGTAATAATTGTATGCATTTTATATGCACAGCTTCCAAGCAAAATATGTAGGTTAAACATAACCGCGTAATGAACACAAATTTAAAAAATATTTTTTTTCTAATTTTACGCACTACCAAAGGAAAAGTCAGTATTTTTTATCATAGTTATTTTTGTCCTCATGTTAATGTTTTTAAAGATATTTATGACGTTGTAACGTTTAAGTAGCCACCGTTTGGAAAATATTGAAAGAAATCAGTTGATTATTTTGATAAATTGGATCTTTATAAAGTAGGAGGCAACATTAGTCATCTTCAAACCGTTCGCCGTTTAAAAGATATGATTTTGTTTGTTTAAAAACATACAAATCTAAGGACGTGTTTAGTAGTTTAGTTTATATAATTTATTTCAGGGCATTGTTCATAGTAACGTTTTACTTATTCTAATTACGAACAAAAGTTTTGGAACGATTTTTGTAAACATTCTTTATATTTAATACGAATACTTCGACTCCGCTTGGTGTTGTAGACTGGGTGTATGACCTTCAAGGTTCCAAGTCTAATGCAAATATTACTACTTCCAAAATTGAAATGAAACACAATAAATAGGTCACTTATATTAAATCATTTCTTTCAACCACTCCTTCACTTAGTAGAGACAATGCAATAAAAATTCAAAGTCCATTAAAAATATTAGACCTGTAATTGAAATCTAACTAATTAATACGAGTTACTATAATTTGTGTTGAGTTGTTTTACACTTGAATTTTCTTCTTGTTTAATATTATCTCCAAACTTTATGGGTCTTCATTCGTGTTAATTTTATGGGCCTTTTTGTATAACTAATTTTAAGTTTTCTTTCTATCGCTAATTAATTTGAGCTGTTACAATTGTAATTTAATTGTAATTTGTTTTTTTTTCTAGATTTTAGGAGCAATGCTAAAGATGTTCAGGCGATTATAAACTATAAGATTGTTTGCCTTTTAGGAAAAAAAATACATGTTCGTCAAAAAATTCCTAAATGGAATTATTTAATTAGCTATTATTAGGTGTGAAGAGATGGTAACCGTAATACATTTTCTGACTTCAGTGTAATTAAAAGTCGAATTAAGTATTTGATTCAAACACAAAGGTTTTTAATACTAGTTACGTTACCTTAATAAGGTCCGTCTTGTGATTCCTTGTCGTTTTGTATATGACGACATGTTTCGAAATAGTAACTTCATCATCGGGTCTTAGGAAGTGATTTAGATCACTCTGGTGAGTTCTTCAAACATTAAATGTTTATACATTCAATGTATAAGTTTATAAGTTAAAATTTGTTTTAATTACTTTGGCAAATTTAATAAAAGCTTAACGCTGAGAGTAAAATGAGTTCTGGAGATAAATAATAATGTATGCATAAACATAAAGTTATAACAAAAACGTATTTCCACTTTGCACACACATATTAAAACGAAAAGATAGGGTACATAAATTTCAATAATCATTAAAAGTGGTAATCATTAAACTCTTGGAAGTAACTTTTTAAATTAAATTAAGCAACACTAGCTAATGGCACACAATGTATAAAGAACTTTATAATTATTTGTTTAAAAAATATACTACTTAATTATTTCTGCTCAAATTACCTCTAATACAATGAGAGTTTAGTTTGTATTTATCTATTCGTTTTAATAAAGTATATAGACACTTTTCTAGCGTTCAGTACCATAGAAGGAAAACTCTGAACTATTTTATGATCACACTTCTGTCTGTCACAGCCTATGTTTAATTCTTTAAATTTTTACAAAAGTTTTTTGCTATTGTTGGTTGCGATGAACTTCTAAAACTATATATTATTTATATATATAATGGGATGGGGGAATTATCCTAGGCAAAACAAGTGGGGCATGAAATACTATAGTTACTAACTTAGACAGTATAAGTACTAAGGCTATACTGTAAACATAACTAAGGGAAGCCATTTAACCTAACTTTTAAAGGAGTTTCTCACTTCATTAAATATGCATTGCTTTATGTTGACTATATCAAATTGAGCTCTTACGCATATCCATAACTTTGTTTGAGAATTAACGCAATTTGCATCAGTGTGTTGACAAAGGCTAAATCGTGCTTGGAATAACGTCACGGGAATGCTTTGCAGTTCAAACACAGACAAAATAAAAATGTTAAATTTCCTTAGACAAATCATGATCTATTTTATATTATCCTGCTACTTTTATAATTTGAGTATTGCTTTATCGTTTGCAAATTTAAATACTACAGGCATTGAAAATTAATAGCAATGAACAAAAAAAGTACAAAGAATTTTCTAAAACTTTAAAATTTTGTTAACATCAAAATTATTAATAAAAAAAAAAAATATTATTATCACATTAGCGATAACACATGTTTTATTAAACAAACGTCTGTTTATTTCTTGTTTAAATATTAGCAAATACGTATATTATTTAGATTTTTGTATTTTAAGGAATAAAGGTAAATCAGGATGAAAAATTTTGAAAAAAGTTTTAAATATTATAATATCGCAAGTTTATAATTTAGTATAGCTATTTAATATAATGATGACTAATCCTACACCTTTATTAAAATATAAATAATTATTCAATTTGTGTGTAGAGGAAGGGTGTGGAAATATTTTAGACTACAGAAAGTTAGTATATACAACAAAGTCGTTTAGACGCTGTTAATTATGTTGGGAAAATATATAATGTTTCTAACTTTATTTTTTTTTTTTATTTGCATTGATTCGGAAAAATACTTATTGAAATAAATTATTATGGATTTTTTTGTAGGCAAAGCCTATATTGGAACTTCCGTCACTTAAAAAAGAAAAAGCAATTATAGGATGACAAATTCTAAAAGAACACGTCTCTTTATGTCTGTCCTAAGTGTTTATAATGTTTCATATGTTAGTGAAGCATACAGTTAATATTCGACTGTAATCTTTTATGAATTAACTTACAAAAAAAAGCTATGAAATTCATAAGTAATTTTTGTTCATTTATCATTCATAAAAACTTGATAATTGAAGGCCACGTTCAAGTCCTTTGAAGAAAAGCCACGAATAACGGTGAAAACTTTGTTTAGAATTTATCTCCTAACAATACACTACAATAAGTTTTAAAATTTATAGACAAAGCGAGCAGACATTTTCAGCAAACTTTTCACATTGGTTTTATCAAAGCAGAATGAAAAACATTGCAAAATTATTGTGAAGATAAATTACGTCGTTTTATAGCAAAGTTTGAAATAAATAACTTGACCTGGTTCGTATTAAACAGACTAAAATGGGGCAAATATAAACTATTTAAGTAATAGAACTTTAACGGTTTCATGGGCATTTATAATGCAATGGTATACTACATAGTGTACTGTTTCAGAATTGAAAGGAACAACAAACTTTACAAATTTACCTATAATACTTGTGGCTTTGACGTGTGCCAGTTATGGGGTGCCAGTTTGATCACGGGGAGGGGAGGGCACCAAAATAAACAGTGTTGAAATTGTTTTAAATGTTATATTTGTGGATAACACAACACTATACAAAGTAAACGGGAGCTAAATAATTTAGTTTTTAAAATTCACATGCTCTGTATGTTCTCCATTAAGTTGTAAGCAACTCTTGTAGCGTTGTTCAGGTTCTTTGAATATATCGAAAATGCTGGTGAAAATCAGTTGTTGCATGTTTCTTCTCTGACATATTTAGTTTATTCACGGTCTTTCACTATGGTAGTCGGTGGCCTATCATTAATTCAAAAGATGCTTTCCTTCATTACTCACAACATATAAACTTCAGGGGTGAAATTTCAGAATTAGGAAAATTCATTCCTCGGGAAGTCAGGCTTTGCCAAACTTTCTAGTGGCTTCATCAGTGTGACAGGTGGCGCCACTTTGCGGGAACCACTTTCAACCCAAAGCCAGATTACTACCAGGACAAAACCTCTTCAGATCTCTTGAAAAAGGTTGAAGGATGTTCTGTCTGTACTATTCCTAGTTTACGGTAACAGCATTAAAGTTACCATCTTCAACTTAATACGGACCCAGTATTCCTTTCCATGATACAGCGCACAATACTGTAACTCGCTTACTATGTTGTGGCATTTCTACGACGTCGTCATTATGTTGAAGTTGAAGAAAACGTATTGTTTGCTTGTTGATGAAACAGTTTAGTAGATGATTTTTTTCTGAAAACCATACATTTTGTAGTTTTAAGTTCAATACTATCATTGAAGTGCAATAAACTACTCTGTGTATTTTGCCACTTACATTTGAATATTGTCCAGTTTATACTCTATACAGCAATTCAATAAAGCTTAAAAAACTCTTCTCAATGACGTATTAATGATGTTTATTTTAAAATATAAAACTAACTTCTTTTCGGAGACTGCAGGACTTGCTGAAGAAGTCTGGTTTGCATTCGTAGTTGCCGTTTTTAGACGGCCAACATACCATCTATGCCAAGACAAGAACTACCAAAAAGATGGAACTTGGTTAACAACACTTATCATTATGGATTTACTTGGCGCAGATTGTGAAATGGTTCTTGAAACTCTACAGCAGATAGCATCAATCTAGGACCGCTGGAACAACCTGTTCCGTACGAGTTAAAATAATGTTTTCCGATAAAAACTTTGGAGTGGTGAAAACAATTACAGCGTTAACCTCAAACGAGAAAGTAATAATAAACAAAGTGGCCTGGTAACAATTAACAATGGAATCAGCTGTTCAAAAAACCAACCACAGCTGCTTTAATTTCAATAATTAATTGTATGCTGCTTATTTCGACGGATACTGTATTCCTACTTACAGCACAAAAACAAAACTTACATATACACATTTACACACACGTTACATACATTAACACATTCATTACAATTTGATCTTGACTTCAGGGTCAACATTTTATTGCAGGATATTGTAATAATAGTTTCACTTTATTGGTGATAAACTTTGGCGATTATCCTTTCCATTTAAAATTTCGTAAACCTAGTTAACAACTGGATACAATTTTAGATTGTATTTTGTGTTTCATTGGCTTTGTTGTTATGTTTCACTGATAAAGTTTATTTTGTTGTTTTGCTTTTTACCGATAGTTTATCGTTAGTTTTCCTATATTCGTTAGTTTTAAGTCCTTGTAACAATGTGATTTAGTTTTCTTGTTAAATAATTTTAAGTGTTGAATATTTATCTCTATTGCTGTCGTCATAATATCTGTAAAATAGTTTGAATGAATTCAATTTAATTTTTATTAAAGTCA
>JAGFPH010005892.1:0-10735 GCA_018207615.1 Philaenus spumarius
TGAATATTTTGGTAGTTAAATAAAAAATAACTAATTTATTGTAAGTACGTGGGGATGGGGTGTATGACTGAAAGAGGAATGGAGCACTGTAGACGATAACAGCATATAAAATAAAATATCAAAACACCAACCATTCATTTTCTTAATTCAATGTACTTCATTAACTTGACTTACATATTTAAAGTTTGATCTCTTAAAAGTTAAATGTAACTTTAAAAAAGTGATACATGTTTTTTTATCTTAATATAACAAGTTTAAAAACATCAATATCAATCTCGAAGAGCAATCGATTGTACCATGTTTTTTGTCAGTCCGTCTTTAGAAAACACAAACAAACTGGATGGTTTGCCCACATGCCACGTATAGTTGACCTTGTGAAAAACATGGTATGCCCAAATCTAAGCCACAAACAGACATATTGATTGTCATTGCGAATGCCAATCTAATTGGAAATTGAACGAGTTTACATTCAAGTGGCACTTATGTGGCAATCATTGGGATTCGTGGCAGCAATACATTTTCGCCTCGGAACTTGCCATTCAAAATGCTGGCTTCGACAATGTTTTTCATAAATTTTTGACCATGAATTCATCGAGCTAACTTTCTTATTTGTTTTGGTTCCTGTAACAATATGTTTGTTCATAATGAATTAAGTTGTTTGTTTCGGCCAGTGCAGTCGAAAAGTTCTCCCTCTTGATTATTAAAACGTATTGTGCCACGTACATTTTAGTGCTCAAGAGGTTAAAATTTTCGTCCGCGATCTGGCTGTACTGGTTTCAGCTTCTTTTACAACATATTCATACAAATTAATTCAAAATGAGTAATGATGTTCGTAATGAATGAAGGACCTGTGACGGGAACTCGTTGTTTAATGTTTATGCAATATCGGTCTTGTTCATTCCACAAAATTAGCACTTTCTGTTTTCACTGGGTTAAATACATAAAAATGTATCGTACGACAATGATTAATCAATTGCCATCTTGCAACTGCGTATCTGTGAATGAAAGTAAAAAAACTAATATCGATATTAAAAAATAGTGGTTGGTGATGGAAGGGTGTAAATTTAGGGTTGTAAATATTTTTTGATGCCAAATCATAAATAAATTTAAAACAACTTTTGTCCAAAAAATAAAAAAATTAAATTCTGGATAGGGGTCATCCTTATCACCTTGGGATATAAAAAATAGCCTAAGACCTATTCTCAGACCTACCAAATACATACAAAAAATGACAATCAATTGCCATCTTGCAACTGCGCATCGGTGTATGAAAGTAAAAATACTAATATCGCTATTAAAAAATAGGGGTTGGTGGTAGAATGGTGAACATTTAGGGTTATACAAAATTTTTATGCCAAATCATAAGAAAATTTAAACAAATTGTTGTAAAAAAATAACTTCCGGAGAAAGAAAAACAATTTCTAGGGAGAGGGCCACCCTTATCACCTAGGGGTATAAAAAATAGCCTACAACTCATTCTCAGACCTACCAAATATACACAAAAAATTTTATAAAAATCGGGAAGTCGTTTCGGAGGATTTCGATAACAAACACTGTGACACGAGATTTTTATATAAATAGACTAGCTGACAGGACAATGCTTCGCTATTGCAATGATATGGTTACCTACCGCAAATGTTACTTCTTAAAGTATTTTAGCTGATTCTGTGTGTATTTTGATACAGTGGGTTTTTTTACCGCTTGCATATGTGCTTTTGTACTTTCGTCTTTTTTTCTCGTTTTTTTTTTGTATTTATTCTGGATGCGACCGAATTGCATCAGATGATGATGTAAACTGTTCTGATAGGGTTAGAAGTTGATCAATTTGGAGACCATCGTCTGAAACCTGGGATTGGGAAGCTGACTGTATTTCCTCCACACTAATATCCATTGAGTTGTCAGGCAAATAAGGTATGAGAGGAATGAGAACATCAAAGTGGCCTCTCGTCAGTTTCCCAGTAAACCTTAGCCTACCTACTTCCTCAATCGGTTCACCAAAACTTTCCCACAAAAATAACCATCTCTGTACACCTGAAATTCATAAAAAATATTTTGGATGCTGCTTGAATTTCACATTATTTTCCAAAAGTTACCGGTTTCCTCATATCCGCTATATATTCTTTTTTTGTTGAATAAATATCTCCTGTTAATTTGTAATTGGTTTGATAATTATATGGTAATATGGTTTGAATCTGCGCCAATTGTTTGGAACATCACTAACAACTCTGGTTCTCACCTCAAACCCCAGTGAATTAGTGTCTCGTACAATTAAAGCCAAAGTGTAGAATAAGAATTTGCCATCTGGCCTAGAAGAAACTACTCTGTGAGGAATAGGCACTCCATTAACGTGTATTTTATATTTAAATGAGTAATAATAAGTTATAGTAAAATAAAACAATGTAAAATATTACTTTGTCAAAATGTAAATTTTGTCTAAACTTACTTCAGTTAGACAAAATTCAATCTTCTTTACAAAACCTAAAACGCACAAATATAATAATTATTATAATTATCCCTTACATATTGAATTATTCTTAGTATTCTATGTAGAATGCATACACTAATACCTCACTCAAAATCATTAGTCACTAAACGAATAATGCTTACATTATAATGGTCACAATTTGTCGAATAATTATTATACATTACTATAATATTATTATAATATATTAATATTATCATAATTATAATAACGTATTATTTATTATATACTATGTATCGTCTATTCCCTCTCCACGTGCTTACTTGTCTATAAATACTATGTATCGTCTATTCCCTCTCCACGCTTTGACTTCTGTCTACGCAAAAAGTTCCGTGACGCGAAATTTCAAAAACATAGCCAAGCGAAAGTGCCCAACGGGCCAATAGAAGTTATAACTTCAAAAATGCCTTTCAAAATTTAAAAAAAAACTAAATACAAATTCACTAAAAGTTATTGTTTTTTTTTTTCTAGTCATTAATTTTTCAAGTCCTTAGGTTTATTTAGATTAATCACAATCTTATTGTTGGTTAAGTTTATAATAAGTTAAGATAGTAGGCCTATAGAGGCTAAATTCAATCTTAATATTATGTATATTTACCATCCTGGAATGAAAATATTTGGTATTATTAAATGCTTTAATGTTAAAAAATCCTGTACTATTAACGACTTGTGTTATTGAAACTGTAAACTATTTAAACTGTAAACTGTGTTAGTATATTGATAACGTTATAGTTTCAGTAAAAAACATGTGATTTATTCGTAAACAACGATTGAACGTTCTGTTATGCAAGTCAATTATTAGTACTTATTGTTTTTTTAATGTAAAACTTTTTGTAAAGATTTGTAATGTCTATGAATTAGGTGAAGCATAAATATCTATAAAGAAACATTAGACACACATGTACCGTCAAGGGAAATGTTTTTACTATTGGAATGGTTTATAAGACGCTTAATGTTTCAGTATACAATGCGTCTAGAACTTATAAATGTTTATTGAGAACAATTTAAATATTTTTTCCGAACACATAGAACCTTTAATTCATCCATGAGACAACATAGCCAGGCTACACTCATTATTCTTGTCAGTTTTAAAATATCTGATTATTAAAGTTATTTTTAGACTTTATGACATGCAAAAGTTACCTCGAAAGAAGAAGTCTATAATAATGAATTATTTACTGTTTACTTATAATGTACGGATTGCACGAGCTATGTTTGGCTTATGATAACTAAACTAGCAGTTATGCAATATCATATTGTTGTTGATAACTACAGATGATGTTAACTTTGGTCTGTACCTGGCTGATCCCATGAATACTAATTTTAGTATCTGTTTAGGATTCATAATTTGATGTTATTGAGAATGAGAATAATATCGTAGAAACATCCAATTCAAAATATCTGTGACCGAATATCTGTAAATGAAACCGATTTAGATAATCCTAACACATGTTTTGCATTGAGTATTTACTATCAACATTTTACTTGGGCACTAACTAGCAGAGTGAAATGTGTTCTTAATTATAATTTTACCTAATTACTTAAGTTATTTATTTATGATGATATTGGTTTAAAAATATATTAATTTGATAAACCGTTAAACAATGCTACAGGTATGGTTTGACAGTTACAATAATATAATGTTCTTGTCAACTACAAACAATACACATGTTTCCTTTGATTATCTCCCAACAACCGCTTCTAATGACACCGTACACTAACAGTAATCCTTCTGTTACTACTTCATCTTGCAGTGGGCTTAAGCTTGTCAACCTGCTTATAAGTAATAATCTGTAACAACTACACACATGAATTGCAACAGGTAATACACGTTACAAAATGTAAATATTTTTGATATTAAACATTTTAATAAATGGCAATATGCACAAAATATAACAATTTATACTTTAAGCTTTTTAATATGTTTTTATTTTATACTATAACTAACATCATATCTCTTGGATGCACCACTGTGCTTTTAATAAAATAAGATATTAATAATTATTTATAGTTTGTATTGACTTAAATTTGATAAAATTAAAAGTTATTAATTGCAAATAATTTTTGGGACTTATCCATACAAAATATGATTACAGTAAAGAACGTTTTAAAAAATAAAAACTTTGTTATTTCATGTAAAAAAAACACACTTATTCTACACCGATATAATTTAACTTGGAGTACCTTAAAACTTATGCGAAAGTATTGAAATATGAATACAAATGATTAACGCGCCATCAAAAATATCTCTTACTATAGGAAATATATTTCTTACTGAAACATTTTTTTAAACTTAATTTTCCATAACTGTGAATCAGAATATTTTAGTTAAAACAATATCTGAAAACCAACAATAAAGAGTTTTTGTCATTTTTAGAAATCAATTATTTACACATTCATTTCTCCAGTATTATAAAATACAATATATCATTCCACATTGCTGACATAAATATTTTGTTCTGGTATTGAATTTTTTAATGAATTCAGACATGTATTCTGTTGATGTGGCAACAGCTTTTAAGACAAAAACAATCGTAAAAACACACGTTTAAACTAAATTGCTATAATATCAATTAAGTAATATATGGTAACAGAAGACATACAAATATGAATTAAGTTGTTAGAAAAGGTAAACCTAATTGGAATTATTGGTATTCGTATTTTATACATGCAATTATATCAAATCTGTAAATTAATTTGCCCTTCTTGCCAAATTGATTAGTTTAGTTTTAAGTACCAAAAATTACTACAAATTGTATGTAAGAAAAATCTAAATTAAAAAAAAATGTTTTTTATTATAAGTAAACACATAACACAAAATATCGGATTAAGACAACCATTTTACTAAATTTAAATTTACGAATTTGACCACTAAACAATTTGAATTTGTATATATATGGTACTTGATTTTTTTTGGACTTACGTTCGCCAATCGCACGTAATAATTGCCAAATGTTATAAAATATTATGTTCTAAAACTAATAATAGCATTGTGTGTACAGCTTAACTTAGGAAATAGATGGATGTTATCATAGAATCAATCAAGGATGTTATCATAGTTAAGAATCTATCTAGTTAAGTACAAAGATACTGATACAAGGTATTAAGAGAACTCCGTGTCGAATTGGGAGGTAAAATAAGTTAGTATTTAGTAAGTTAACTAGATGAGCATAGAATAATAAATACAAATGATAAACTGTATAGGTGTAAAAGTTTTTACATTATCATCAATTCCCCATGTTTTCTATAAAATGTAGCCTATTTTAAAAATTTGTATTTCATATAACATATTTATTGTCATGTAGCCTTTAACAGAAACCGCTTCCATTAGTATATCTTCGGCATGGAATGCTCTAGTATGTTCAACTGTCACATTATAACTGTTACCAGTAAATCTCGCTGCTATTGTCACAGTTACTGTCACAACAAACACTGCATGTTTCACTGGTACTTAGTGTCACGCAGCGCCATACGTCACACTTAGCTTTAGTCAAATATATATCTTTGTTGATGGGTTTTGTGTCTTCAGTGATCAGCCTATTGTTCTACATCTGCTTATATTTCTGTACTGTATATTTTGTTTGATAATAACGTTGAATTATCAGCTTAAATATTTTAAAACCTTAAAATGTTTAATGTTACTGTTCTTTTTATTAATAGGTCTATATTTAACTGCCTATAGTACCATAATTTATTTGTATTTTTATTTACTGCGATATAGTTATGTATCGTGTTAAAACCTTTGATACTTTCAAACCACAATAAAATAAATTAAAATTGTTTATTTTATATTTACTAATATATATAACTCGAATATCTTTATTTAAAGTTTAAAGTTGTTAAATCTACATTTCTTCAATTTAAGTGTATTTAATTTATTTACTTTATAAAAGACAACATTGTATAAACCAAATGACTAGGCTTGCTTTACAATGTTAAAATTTTAGTTAAAAAGTCATTTTATTTTATTTATCTGAATATAAAGTCATATTATAGAAGTGCCTAATTAGGCGTATCAACAAGTTTGGTAGTGCTTTCTCTCTTTTTCTATATATAAGTATATAACATTTGGTTTCTAGTCACCTAAATGCTAGTTGAATATTAATCACAAAAAATAGGCCTCGTATGTTATTTATTTAAAACATATTACGATACAAAAATGTAATTACATAATAATTCATAATTCATGTAGGCCTACTATCTGTTTGTTGGGTTATAACAAGTTATAGTGTTTTTTATAGTTTTATATAAATAGTGTTAATTTAGTTAACCTATTTATGATTTATAGTGATAGGTATGTAAAAGAATATATTAAAACTTTTAATGTAAAGTTTATATTTATATTTAATTTAATTTTTTTAATATTTATTATTAATTAATCATAAATTTGGATTATGTAGCATATCGTTTACATTATATTCTTTATAAGACTATGTAGGTTTTATAACGTCTATTCGCTTTCCGATAATGTACAATATACATAACTACCTTCTATAATAATAGTCAAAGAAATTCCTTTAATTTGTAGATACATTACAGCACTGTTTCGCCGTTCACAGCCGTCTGCGTAACGTGTAAAAACTCAACACTTAAATAATAAACGGTACCAGGAATTAACGTAGGAGAGTAACTACAATTACAATTAGATAAACTAGAATTTTTAGAAAGATGCGTTTTTTTTTTTGCATATGGTAGGGTACATAAAGGGCTACAATAAGCCAAATTTGATCAAAATCGTTAGAGCCGTTTTTTTTATAAAAAAATAATAACTAATTTTTGGGAGTTTTTTGGCCGTAATGTCGTTGTTTTTCAAAATAATTTTTCTAAACCTTTTTAGTGCATCTATACAGGCCTGATTGACATGTTTGGTGCACATTTGTTTGAAATCAATCTAATAGTTTTCTCTCTAGCTTTGTATACATACAGACAGACATTTTGTAAAAACCACTTTTTTTGGACTCAGGGGGTCCCAAAACGGGTATTTCCGCAAAAATCTCAACATCGATTTTTTTGCGATCACTATACTTTCTCCATACTATAGTATAGTAAGAAAGTAAAACACATAACAACACTGAACACACACGATAACACGGCACAAAAACATAATAAAATTCATATTTACTTTTTGTTCGTTTGCCTTCCTGGACTGGGTATAAATATTTCATAAATACCTGTGTAAAGTGTGTATTACTTTTGGTGCTGCTTTCGTTTTGAAAGGCGAAACGAACGTTGTCTTATTAAATATAGAGACATTAAACAGGACTGTGAGCAGCATCAAAAGTGATACACAGGTATTTATGAAATATAATAAAATTTATCGGAGGCTTATGTGCTTCCGAACGGTTTCAGAAGTGTACTATGACAACTTAAATATCGTAGTAATATGTTGTACAGTAATTAAATGCTGAAGAGCAGCTAATTAATCAGCTTAAAGCTTTAAAGATGATTGTTTGCCTACTGAACTGTAATTAGTATTAAGCTAGGTTACATACCTTACGTACCGTCAACAGGTCTGTGTCCTTTAATTAGCGACGACCGGTTTCGGAAGCTTACTCTATGCTTCCATTGCCAAGTCACAAGAAACACGAAACACAAATAACAAAAAGCACACCTAACATTAAATAAAACCACACATGTCCAACATTAATAAATAAAAAACAAAAAACAAACGACACACTTCGAGCATGCTGGTCAGCCGGTCGAAAGGACATAGGAAGCATAGAGTAAGCTTCCGAAACCGGTCGACGCTAATTAAAGGACACAGAACTGTTGACGGTACGTAAGTTATGTAACCTAGCTTAATATTAAAGCTGTAATCAACCAACATTTACTTTACTTCCACCCTCTTACCACAAAAGTAAGGGTTTGAATCGTGGTTTTTAATAATACGTTTAAGGGTTAAAACATATAAAATAAAATATTTCTGTAATTTCTGTAGTTTATATTTAGTATTCATATAAACTATTTTTTCCATAATAGTAAAACATTTATCACACCTTGTTACTCGGTTTAATATGCCTGCTTTATAAATAGTCGTCGTGATTGAAATATCATACTGCTCCTTACACTTCATTACCTTCATGGAACCTTTTGCCACCAACATTTTGAGAATCAAAAAGATTTTAAAGTATCTGGTTGCAAAGTTTGTGCTGTATGGGAAAGAGTCAAATTGTTCCCAGCCAAAATGGTTCGTAACATGTGAGCGGGTAATTTCGTAGATCAGAACAATACTGCTGCTAAACATTCCTAAGAAATTTGTATTCTGTAATGTGTGACAAAGTTGTATGAGTATATCAAAATATTACTTTATTGATGGTTTCGTTTCCAGTTAAAACAACAAAACTGTTTTTTGTATTCCTAAAGACTGTCCAAATTATTATTCTATCGAAAAATTGTTTTTGTCTTTTCCATTTACTTGAGATAAGTGTTCCTGCACTCCATTGACTGTTTTTTTAAATCAGGGCTTACATGCAATACTTACGTCTCATCTCCAGAGACAGCCTTCATGATATATTTATCACCTTCCTCGTCACATCTTGTTAACAACGCAAGTGCACTACTTTGACGTATCATTTTGTGCTTCTCAGTAAGAGTTCATTGCACACAGCTTTCAAACGTTCAGTTTTTTTAGGAACAATTTTATGGAGAAGTAATATTATTTAAAGAGAATAAATTGGAAGTGACGTCATGGTGAATCTACCTATTTGTCTCTTCAAATTACCTTTCCAAATCATTCCTCGAACCTTCCATGCTAATTAAATTCGTTCATTATAATGTACAATTCCCCGTCCTTCGAAACAGTCATACTGTGAACACTGAATCGCACTTTACATTTCCTTCATAAATATCAGTAAATTGTCGATTGATGCCAGTTGGTTTGACGTTTCACATGAGGTGGGATTTTCAATTGTCTATAACGATTTAAAGCCATTATACGATTCGTAAGTGAAAGCTGGTGATCCTGAACTGATGTCGGTTTCTCAAAAAAGGGTCAAAAACTCAACACTTATGTTTGATGGTGCAATCATTGCACATCCGCTACTTTAACTAAAAATGTAACCAACTTTCCGAAATGCATTAATATTTACATACAAATTCGGAACATTATTGTTATTAAGTATTTATCTCATTATAATAATATAAAATATTCTATATTATATTACTCGTGTTTACAATAATATAATAAAATATTTGTTACCATTATTTGCCTGTTTTAAATGGGAAACCCTGTATTCTAACTCATGTGACCAAAATGAACCAAACATTTATTTTTATAATAAAAAAATACAAAAAATCTGTCTCAATTGTAATGTAAAATTATATTGAAACTGTTCCAGAGGTAAAAGCTGTTAATCGTAATTTAAACGGTCGAAATTTAATAAGGATTTATTTCATCAGTAACTATTGACTTTATGTATTGTATTTAGTAAATCAAATGTTCACAATATAAAGATGGAATAGTCTATGTATTTATTTTATAAATACGCTGTTATTGTAAAATACTATTCCCATTCTACTATAACAACAGCATTCTCTATTTAAATTAATTGCGAAATCTCGTTTAATGATCGGTGCAATTAAGTAGAGCTTTCATTTAGTTTTTTCTCTGATTTTATTATTGTTATTATTTAAACGAAGTACTGCAGTTAAATTTTAAAAGGGACAAGTCCGTTTGATTTTATTAATACTATACAACAAGTTCTGGACTAAACATTTAACTGCTTTTGTAACTTCGAATGTGCATTTCATTTAGCTATTCATCCGTAGTTGGTTGGTAATGCTAGCTTTGTTCCTAAGTAAAATTATAAAAGAGATAGTTTAGTTAAAAGTTTTTTTTTTTTTTTTTTGTTAAACACTCAACTGAAACTGTATCTGATGTTTATGTGTTAAGTAAAAGTCTGTGTATGTTAAAATTTTAATTCAATTTTAAACCCATAAAAAAAATTAAATAGGGAAAAACTTAATTAATTCCACTTGCAAATGAACTATTGTTCCTATGGGGTTAAACCCGTCAAACTAAATAACTATATGTCTTAATTACCTTGTTTCATCAAATCAGGGACCAACTTAATTAATTCGACTTGCAAATTAAGTATTGTTCTTATAAAGATAAACTCGTCAAACTAATTACTTATGTTTTAACATTAAATCAGGGACCAACTTAATACATTCGATTTGCAAATTAAATATTATTCCTATTTGGTTAAACCCGTTAAACTAATGAACTATGTTTTCATTACCTTGTTTCATTAA
>JAGFPH010005892.1:10835-21575 GCA_018207615.1 Philaenus spumarius
AAAACATAGTTCATTAGTTTAACGGGTTTAACCAAATAGGAATAATATTTAATTTGCAAATCGAATGTATTAAGTTGGTCCCTGATTTAATGTTAAAACATAAGTAATTAGTTTGACGAGTTTATCTTCATAAGAACAATATTTAATTTGCAAGTCAAATTAATTAAGTTGGTCCCTGATTTAATGAAACAAGGTAATTAAGACATATAGTTATTTAGTTTCACGGGTTTAACTCCATAGAAACAATAGTTCATTTGCAAGTGGAATTAATTAAGTTTTTCCCTGTTTTAATTTTTTTTATGGTTTTTAAATTGAATTTAAATTTTAACATACACAGACTTTTATTTACTTAACACACAAACATCAGATACAATTTCAGTTGAGTGTTAAAAAAAAAAATAAAAAAAAATACTTTTAACTAAACTATCTCTTTTATAATTTTACTTAGGAACAAAGCTAGCATTACCAACCAACTACGGATGAATAGCTAAATGAAATGCACATTCGAAGTTACAAAAGCAGTTAAATGTTTAGTCCAGAACTTGTATAGTATTAATAAAATCAAACGGACTTGTCCCTTTTAAAGTTTAACTGCAGTACTTCGTTTAAATAATAACAATAATAAAATCAGAGAAAAACTAAATGAAAGCTCTACTTAATTGCACCGATCATTAAACGATTTCGCAATGAATTTAAATAGAGAATGCTGTTGTTATTGTAGAATGGGAATAGCATTTTACAATAACAGCGTATTTATAAAATAAATACATAGACTATTCCATCTTTATATTGTGAACATTTACCTTACTAAATACAATACATAAAATCAATAGTTACTGATGAAATAAATCCTTATTAAATTTAGACCGTTTAAATTACGATTAACAGCTTTTACCTCTGGAACAGTTTCAATATAATTTGACATTACAATTTAGACAGATTTTTTGTATTTTTTTATTATAAAAATAAATGTTTGGTTCATTTTGGTCACATGAGTTAGAATACAGGGTTTTCCATTTAAAACAGGCAAATAATGGTAACAAATATTTTATTATATTATTGTAAACACGAGTAATATAATATAGAATATTTTATATTATTATAATGAAATAAATACTTAATAACAATAATGTTCCGAATATGTATGTAAAAATATTAATGCATTTCGGAAAGTTGGTTACATTTTTAGTTAAAGTAGCGGATGTGCAATGATTGCACCATCAAACATAAGTGTTGAGTTTTTGACCCTTTTTTGAGAAACCGACATCAGTTCAGGATCACCAGCTTTCACTTACGAATCGTAGAATGGCTTTAAATCGTTATAGACAATTGAAAATCCCACCTCATGTGAAACGTCAAACCAACTGGCATCAATCGACAATTTACTGATATTTATGAAGGAAATGTAAAGTGCGATTCAGTGTTCACAGTATGACTGTTTCGAAGGACGGGGAATTGTACATTATAATGAACGAATTTAATTAGCATGGAAGGTTCGAGGAATGATTTGGAAAGGTAATTTGAAGAGACAAATAGGTAGATTCACCATGACGTCACTTCCAATTTATTCTCTTTAAATAATATTACTTCTCCATAAAATTGTTCCTAAAAAAACTGAACGTTTGAAAGCTGTGTGCAATGAACTCTTACTGAGAAGCACAAAATGATACGTCAAAGTAGTGCACTTGCGTTGTTAACAAGATGTGACGAGGAAGGTGATAAATATATCATGAAGGCTGTCTCTGGAGATGAGACGTAAGTATTGCATGTAAGCCCTGATTTAAAAAAACAGTCAATGGAGTGCAGGAACACTTATCTCAAGTAAATGGAAAAGACAAAAACAAATTTTCGATAGAATAATAATTTGGACAGTCTTTAGGAATACAAAAAACAGTTTTGTTGTTTTAACTGGAAACGAAACCATCAATAAAGTAATATTTTGATATACTCATACAACTTTGTCACACATTACAGAATACAAATTTCTTAGGAATGTTTAGCAGCAGTATTGTTCTGATCTACGAAATTACCCGCTCACATGTTACGAACCATTTTGGCTGGGAACAATTTGACTCTTTCCCATACAGCACAAACTTTGCAACCAGATACTTTAAAATCTTTTTGATTCTCAAAATGTTGGTGGCAAAAGGTTCCATGAAGGTAATGAAGTGTAAGGAGCAGTATGATATCATTTCAATCACGACGACTATTTATAAAGCAGGCATATTAAACCGAGTAGCAAGGTGTGATAAATGTTTTACTATTATGGAAAAAATAGTTTATATGAATACTAAATATAAACTACAGAAATTACAGAAAAATTTTATTTTATATGTTTTAAAACTTAAACGTATTATTAAAAACCACGATTCAAACCCTTACTTTTGTGGTAAGAGGGTGGAAGTAAAGCAAATGTTGGTTGATTACAGCTTTAATATTAAGCTAGGTTACATAACTTACGTACCGTCAACAGTTCTGTGTCCTTTAATTAGCGTCGACCGGTTTCGGAAGCTTACTCTATGCTTCCTATGTCCTTTCGACCGGCTGACCAGCATGCTCGAAGTGTGTCGTGTGTTTTTTGTTTTTTATTTATTAATGTTGGACATGTGTGGTTTTATTTAATGTTAGGTGTGCTTTTTGTTATTTGTGTTTCGTGTTTCTTGTGACTTGGCAATGGAAGCATAGAGTAAGCTTCCGAAACCGGTCGTCGCTAATTAAAGGACACAGACCTGTTGACGGTACGTAAGGTATGTAACCTAGCTTAATACTAATTACAGTTCAGTAGGCAAACAATCATCTTTAAAGCTTTAAGCTGATTAATTAGCTGCTCTTCAGCATTTAATTACTGTACAACATATTAATACGATATTTAAGTTTTCATAGTACACTTCTGAAACCGTTCGGAAGCACATAAGCCTCCGATAAATTTTATTATATTTCATAAATACCTGTGTATCACTTTTGATGCTGCTCACAGTCCTGTTTAATGTATCTATATTTAATAAGACAACGTTCGTTTCGCCTTTCAAAACGAAAGCAGCACTAAAAGTAATACACACTTTACACAGGTATTTATGAAATATTTATACCCAGTCCAGGAAGGCAAACGAACAAAAAGTAAATATGAATTTTATTATGTTTTTGTGCCGTGTTATCGTGTGTGTTCAGTGTTGTTATGTGTTTTACTTTCTTACTATACTATAGTATAGAGAAAGTATAGTGATCGCAAAAAAATCGATGTTGAGATTTTTGCGGAAATACCCGTTTTGGGACCCCCTGAGTCCAAAAAAAGTGGTTTTTACAAAATGTCTGTCTGTATGTATACAAAGCTAGAGAGAAAACTATTAGATTGATTTCAAACAAATGTGCACCAAACATGTCAATCAGGCCTGTATAGATGCACTAAAAAGGGTTAGAAAAATTATTTTGAAAAACAACGACATTTTTGGCCAAAAAACTCCCAAAAATTAGTTATTATTTTTTTATTAAAAAAACGGCTCTAACGATTTTGATCAAATTTGGCTTATTGTAGCCCTTTATGTACCCTACCATATGCAAAAAAAAAACGCATCTTTCTAAAAATTCTAGTTTATCTAATTGTAATTGTAGTTACTCTCCTACGTTAATTC
Organism: Philaenus spumarius; assembly: GCA_018207615.1. Lineage (NCBI taxonomy): Eukaryota > Metazoa > Arthropoda > Insecta > Hemiptera > Aphrophoridae > Philaenus > Philaenus spumarius. The sequence goes on from JAGFPH010005892.1 coordinate 14,465, forward strand.
CTGGTACCGTTTATTATTTAAGTGTTGAGTTTTTACACGTTACGCAGACGGCTGTGAACGGCGAAACAGTGCTGTAATGTATCTACAAATTAAAGGAATTTCTTTGACTATTATTATAGAAGGTAGTTATCTATATTGTACATTATCGGAAAGCGAATAGACGTAATAAAACCTACATAGTCTTATAAAGAATATAATGTAAACGATATGCTACATAATCCAAATTTATGATTAATTAATAATAAATATTGAAAAAATTAAATTAAATATAAATATAAACTTTACATTAAAAGTTTTAATATATTCTTTTACATACCTATCACTATAAATCATAAATAGGTTAACTAAATTAACACTATTTATATAAAACTATAAAAAACACTATAACTTGTTATAACCCAACAAACAGATAGTAGGCCTACATGAATTATGAATTATTATGTAATTACATTTTTGTATCGTAATATGTTTTAAATAAATAACATACGAGGCCTATTTTTTGTGATTAATATTCAACTAGCATTTAGGTGACTAGAAACCAAATGTTATATACTTATATATAGAAAAAGAGAGAAAGCACTACCAAACTTGTTGATACGCCTAATTAGGCAATTCTATAATATGACTTTATATTCAGATAAATAAAATAAAATAACTTTTTAACTAAAATTTTAACATTGTAAAGCAAGCCTAGTCATTTGGTTTATACAATGTTGTCTTTTATAAAGTAAATAAATTAAATACACTTAAATTGAAGAAATGTAGATTTAACAACTTTAAACTTTAAATAAAGATATTCGAGTTATATATATTAGTAAATAAAAAATAAACAATTTTAATTTATTTTATTGTGGTTTGAAAGTATCAAAGGTTTTAACACGATACATAACTATATCGCAGTAAATAAAAATACAAATAAATTATGGTACTATAGGCAGTTAAATATAGACCTATTAATAAAAAGAACAGTAACATTAAACATTTTAAGGTTTTAAAATATTTAAGCTGATAATTCAACGTTATTATCAAACAAAATATACAGTACAGAAATATAAGCAGATGTGGAACAATAGGCTGATCACTGAAGACACAAAACCCATCAACAAAGATATATATTTGACTAAAGCTAAGTGTGACGTATGGCGCTGCGAGACACTAAGTACCAGTGAAACATGCAGTGTTTGTTGTGACAGTAACTGTGACAATAGCAGCGAGATTTACTGGTAACAGTTATAATGTGACAGTTGAACATACTATAGCATTCCATGCCGAAGATATACTAATGGAAGCGGTTTCTGTTAAAGGCTACATGACAATAAATATGTTATATGAAATACAAATTTTTAAAATAGGCTACATTTTATAGAAAACATGGGGAGTTGATGATAATGTAAAAACTTTTACACCTATACAGTTTAACATTTTTATTTATTATTCTATGCTCATCTAGTTAACTTACTAAATACTAACTTATTTAACCTCCCAATTCGACACGGAGTTCTCTTAATACCTTTTATCAGTATCTTTGTACTTAACTAGATAGATTCTTAACTATGATAACATCCTTGATTGATTCTATGATAACATCCATCTATTTCCTAAGTTAAGCTGTACACACAATGCTATTATTAGTTTTAGAACATAATATTTTATAACATTTGGCAATTATTACGTGCGATTGGCGAACGTAAGTCCAAAAAAATCAAGTACCATATATATACAAATTCAAATTGTTTAGTGGTCAAATTCGTAAATTTAAATTTAGTAAAATGGTTGTCTTAATCCGATATTTTGTGTTATGTGTTTACTTATAATAAAAAACATTTTTTTTTAAATTTAGATTTTTCTTATATACAATTTGTAGTAATTTTTGGTACTTAAAACTAAACTAATCAATTTTGCAAGAAGGGCAAATTAATTTACAGATTTGATATAATTGCATGTATAAAATACGAATACCAATAATTCACCAATTAGGTTTACCTTTTCTAACAACTTAATTCATATTTGTATGTCTTCTGTTACCATATATTACTTAATTGATATTATAGCAATTTAGTTTAAACGTGTGTTTTTACGATTGTTTTTGTCTTAAAAGCTGTTGCCACATCAACAGAATACATGTCTGAATTCATTAAAAAATTCAATACCAGAACAAAATATTTATGTCAGCAATGTGGAATGATATATTGTATTTTATAATACTGGAGAAATGAATGTGTAAATAATTGATTTCTAAAAATGACAAAAACTCTTTATTGTTGGTTTTCAGATATTGTTTTAACTAAAATATTCTGATTCACAGTTATGGAAAATTAAGTTTAAAAAAATGTTTCAGTAAGAAATATATTTCCTATAGTAAGAGATATTTTTGATGGCGCGTTAATCATTTGTATTCATATTTCAATACTTTCGCATAAGTTTTAAGGTACTCCAAGTTAAATTATATCGGTGTAGAATAAGTGTGTTTTTTTTACATGAAATAACAAAGTTTTTATTTTTTAAAACGTTCTTTACTGTAATCATATTTTGTATGGATAAGTCCCAAAAATTATTTGCAATTAATAACTTTTAATTTTATCAAATTTAAGTCAATACAAACTATAAATAATTATTAATATCTTATTTTATTAAAAGCACAGTGGTGCATCCAAGAGATATGATGTTAGTTATAGTATAAAATAAAAACATATTAAAAAGCTTAAAGTATAAATTGTTATATTTTGTGCATATTGCCATTTATTAAAATGTTTAATATCAAAAATATTTACATTTTGTAACGTGTATTACCTATTGCAATTCATGTGTGTAGTTGTTACAGATTATTACTTATAAGCAGGTTGACAATCTTAAGCCCACTGCAAGATGAAGTAGTAACAGAAGGATTACTGTTAGTGTACGGTGTCATTAGAAGCGGTTGTTGGAGATAATCAAAGGAAACATGTGTATTGTTTGTAGTTGACAAGAACATTATATTATTGTAACTGTCAAACCATACCTGTAGCATTGTTTAACGGTTTATCAAATTAATATATTTTTAAACCAATATCATCATAAATAAATAACTTAAGTAATTAGGTAAAATTATAATTAAGAACACATTTCACTCTGCTAGTTAGTGCCCAAGTAAAATGTTGATAGTAAATACTCAATGCAAAACATGTGTTAGGATTATTTAAATCGGTTTCATTTACAGATATTCGGTCACAGATATTTTGAATTGGATGTTTCTACGATATTATTCTCATTCTCAATAACATCAAATTATGAATCCTAAACAGATACTAAAATTAGTATTCATGGTATCAGCCAGGTACAGACCAAAGTTAACATCATCTGTAGTTATCAACAACAATATGATATTGCATAACTGCTAGTTTAGTTATCATAAGCCAAACATAGCTCGTGAAATTCGTACATTATAAGTAAACAGTAAATAATTCATTATTATAGACTTCTTCTTTCGAGGTAATTTTTGCATGTCATAAAGTCTAAAAATAACTTTAATAATCAGAGATTTTAAAACTGACAAGAATAATGAGTGTAGCCTGGCTATGTTGTCTCATGGATGAATTAAAGGTTCTATGTGTTCGGAAAAAATATTTAAATTGTTCTCAATAAACATTTATAAGTTCTAGACGCATTGTATACTGAAACATTAAGCGTCTTATAAACCATTCCAATAGTAAAAACATTTCCCTTGACGGTACATGTGTGTCTAATGTTTCTTTATAGATATTTATGCTTCACCTAATTCATAGACATTACAAATCTTTACAAAAAGTTTTACATTAAAAAAACAATAAGTACTAATAATTGACTTGCATAACAGAACGTTCAATCGTTGTTTACGAATAAATCACATGTTTTTTACTGAAACTATAACGTTATCAATATACTAACACAGTTTACAGTTTAAATAGTTTACAGTTTCAATAACACAAGTCGTTAATAGTACAGGATTTTTTAACATTAAAGCATTTAATAATACCAAATATTTTCATTCCAGGATGGTAAATATACATAATATTAAGATTGAATTTAGCCTCTATAGGCCTACTATCTTAACTTATTATAAACTTAACCAACAATAAGATTGTGATTAATCTAAATAAACCTAAGGACTTGAAAAATTAATGACTAGAAAAAAAAAAACAATAACTTTTAGTGAATTTGTATTTAGTTTTTTTTTAAATTTTGAAAGGCATTTTTGAAGTTATAACTTCTATTGGCCCGTTGGGCACTTTCGCTTGGCTATGTTTTTGAAATTTCGCGTCACGGAACTTTTTGCGTAGACAGAAGTCAAAGCGTGGAGAGGGAATAGACGATACATAGTATTTATAGACAAGTAAGCACGTGGAGAGGGAATAGACGATACATAGTATATAATAAATAATACGTTATTATAATTATGATAATATTAATATATTATAATAATATTATAGTACTGTATAATAATTATTCGACAAATTGTGACCATTATAATGTAAGCATTATTCGTTTAGTGACTAATGATTTTGAGTGAGGTATTAGTGTATGCATTCTACATAGAATACTAAGAATAATTCAATATGTAAGGGATAATTATAATAATTATTATATTTGTGCGTTTTAGGTTTTGTAAAGAAGATTGAATTTTGTCTAACTGAAGTAAGTTTAGACAAAATTTACATTTTGACAAAGTAATATTTTACATTGTTTTATTTTACTATAACTTATTATTACTCATTTAAATATAAAATACACGTTAATGGAGTGCCTATTCCTCACAGAGTAGTTTCTTCTAGGCCAGATGGCAAATTCTTATTCTACACTTTGGCTTTAATTGTACGAGACACTAATTCACTGGGGTTTGAGGTGAGAACCAGAGTTGTTAGTGATGTTCCAAACAATTGGCGCAGATTCAAACCATATTACCATATAATTATCAAACCAATTACAAATTAACAGGAGATATTTATTCAACAAAAAAGAATATATAGCGGATATGAGGAAACCGGTAACTTTTGGAAAATCCTGTGAAATTCAAGCAGCATCCAAAATATTTTTTATGAATTTCAGGTGTACAAAGATGGTTATTTTTGTGGGAAAGTTTTGGCGAACCGATTGAGGAAGTAGGTAGGCTAAGGTTTACTGGGAAACTGACGAGAGGCCACTTTGATGTTCTCATTCCTCTCATACCTTATTTGCCTGACAACTCAATGGATATTAGTGTGGAGGAAATACAGTCAGCTTCCCAATCCCAGGTTTCAGACGATGGTCTCCAAATTGATCAACTTCTAACCCTATCAGAACAGTTTACATCATCATCTGATGCAATTCGGTCGCATCCAGAATAAATACAAAAAAAAAACGAGAAAAAAAGACGAAAGTACAAAAGCACATATGCAAGCGGTAAAAAAACCCACTGTATCAAAATACACACAGAATCAGCTAAAATACTTTAAGAAGTAACATTTGCGGTAGGTAACCATATCATTGCAATAGCGAAGCATTGTCCTGTCAGCTAGTCTATTTATATAAAAATCTCGTGTCACAGTGTTTGTTATCGAAATCCTCCGAAACGGCTTCCCGATTTTTATAAAATTTTTTGTGTATATTTGGTAGGTCTGAGAATGAGTTGTAGGCTATTTTTTATACCCCTAGGTGATAAGGGTGGCCCTCTCCCTAGAAATTGTTTTTCTTTCTCCGGAAGTTATTTTTTTACAACAATTTGTTTAAATTTTCTTATGATTTGGCATAAAAATTTTGTATAACCCTAAATGTTCACCATTCTACCACCAACCCCTATTTTTTAATAGCGATATTAGTATTTTTACTTTCATACACCGATGCGCAGTTGCAAAGATGGCAATTGATTGTCATTTTTTGTATGTATTTGGTAGGTCTGAGAATAGGTCTTAGACTATTTTTTATACCCCTAGGTGATAAGGGTGGCCCCTATCCAAAATTTTATTTTTTTATTTTTTGGACGAAAATTGTTTTAAATTTATTTATGATTTGGCATCAAAAAATATTTACAACCATAAATTTACACCCTTCCACCACCAACCACTATTTTTTAATAGCGATATTAGTGTTTTTACTTTCATTCACAGATACGCAGTTGCAAGATGGCAATTGATTAATCATTGTCGTACGATACATTTTTATGTATTTAACACAGTGAAAACAGAAAGTGCTAATTTTGTGGAATGGACAAGACCGATATTGCATAAACATTAAACAACGAGTTCCCGTCACAGGTCCTTCATTCATTACGAACATCATTACTCATTTTGAATTAATATGTATGAATATGTTGTAAAAGAAGCTAAAACCAGTACAGCCAGATCGCGGACGAAAATTTTAACCTCTTGAGCACTAAAATGTACGCGGCACAATACATTTTAATAATCAAGAGGGAGAATTTTCGACCGTGAACTGGCTGCACTGGCCGAAACAAACAACTTAATTCATTATGAACAAACATATTGTTATAGGAACCAAAACAAATAAGAAAGTTAGCTCGATGAATTCATGGTCAAAAATTGATGAAAAACATTGTCGAAGCCAGCATTTTGAATGGCAAGTTCCGAGGCGAAAATGTATTGCTGCCACGAATCCCAATGATTCCCACAGAAGTGCCAATTGAAATTAAACTCGTTTAATTTCCAATTCGATTGGCATCCGCAATGACAATCAATATGTCTGTTTGTGGCTTAGATTTGGGCATACCATGTTTTTCACAAGGTCAACTATACGTGGCATGTGGGCAAACCATCCAGTTTGTTTGTGTTTTCTAAAGATGGACTGACAAAAAACATGGTACAATCGATTGCTCTTCGAGATTGATATTGATGTTTTTAAACTTGTTATATTAAGATAAAAAACATGTATCACTTTTTTAAAGTTACATTTAACTTTTAAGAGATCAAACTTTAAATATGTTAAATATGTAAGTCAAGTTAATGAAGTACATTGAATTAAGAAAATGAATGGTTGGTGTTTTGATATTTTATTTTATATGCTGTTATCGTCTACAGTGCTCCATTCCTCTTTCAGTCATACACCCCATCCCCACATACTTACAATAAATTAGTTATTTTTTATTTAACTACCAAAATATTCA
>JAGFPH010005892.1:21675-35666 GCA_018207615.1 Philaenus spumarius
CGTGGATAGGGAATAGACGATACATAATATATAATAATACGTTATTATAATATTATAATTATTATATAATAATTATAATTATTATTATAATAATTAATTATATTTTACATATTGAATATTATTTTTAGAATTCTATGTAGAGTGCATACACTAATACATTATTTAAAATCATTAGTCCCTAAATAAATACTGCTTACAATGTTCACTATTATAATGATCACTATTTATCGCATACTTATTATTATTACAATATTATTAAATAATAATATTATAATTATAATAATAATACAATATTATAATTATTATATTATTACATTTTATATTATAATATTATCAACATGATACAGTATAATATTTTTTGACAATATATTGACTTTTATAATTTGTTTACCTTTATTCTCCTCTAATATTAATACTGTACTGATAAAAAAAAATATAAATATATAAATCGATCGTAGAAGTTATCACTTCCAACGTGTGGTCTTAAGCACACCCAATGTTTTTTTTATTTTTAATATTTTCTTCTCAAGTTCTTTTCTGCTCTGATAGTATCCTTAGTGATAATAATTGAAGAAAAACTATTTTCTTTATTTTAACTACGCATCCCGTATTCTTCTCTTACTTTGTGCCTTAATGTTATGGACTTTGACTTTGGTGTAGCTTTTTTTTTACTTTAATGTCAGGGCAAAAATATTAAACTTCTATAGTCCATTAGGTATAATGCATTTTTTCACATTTACTTTTGAACCACCAATTGTTTTTACTAAGAGACGTCTTTACTAAAAATGTGCATGCATGAACAAGGACAGTGATGTAGTTTCTGAAATTTATTAGCAGATCTATAAAAAAGTTTATTTCATAATATATCTCTTGTTTTATCTAAATAATTTATTCAAAAGACTAGTAAATAAATTTGCCATTGAATGCCATTAAAATAATGATAACTCTCTGTTGTGCTATTAGTCGATTTGTGCAGGTATGATACAATTTAAGATAGCACTTGACAATATTAAATAAAACTAAACAATATTAGAGAATGATAGATAGACGATAAAAATAGTAGTTCTGTGAACAGTAAAACCTGCGAAAAATTCTAAAATCTGCTTTTTATCGTAGATTTTTTAAAAAAATGATTTTGTCCAATATAAATTATTCTTGAAACATATGGCATAATAATAATGAATTTAATGTTACGGAGATATCAAACTGGGATATATAAAGGTATAATTTCTTAGTTTAAACCCAATAATGTACAAGATCTGTCAAATCAATTCGATAATTTATTGTATATGGATATTGTGTATGGATAATTTGTTTATCCATTTATTAAAATCAAAACTCAATTTTTTTGAAAATTAATGTGCGTTTTCATAAGCCTCTTTCGCCTCAATTCACATTAACCTCTTGTGATGCCGACATCATGAGTAATATAATTGCGAATCTCAATGTCAAAACAAAATTCAGATCTCGATACTATTAGAGATACAAATATAAAAGAATATTCACAATTAATCACAGAAATATTATACAATTGGTCAATTTGTTTCAGTTCGGATTGTTTACCTTGACCATCATTGCAATTGCTTAAAAAATTACTCAAATAATAACAATTATTGAACGCGTCATTTTAAATGCCTTCAAGAAGTATTAATGTAAATTTGAAGAATATCGAAAGAAATATTTGACAGTAAGTGAGAAATAAAACAGTTTTCATGGACGATATGTCAAATTTTCGATATAAAATGTCGCTAATAGGTCTACTGCTACAACTTTTTTACTTCAAGTGTTTCTTGCGACTTTTCAACTTTATCGTATAATTCATTTGTATACATCCTATACTCTAATACGAGCAATCTCTGTTTGTACAAGCAATCTTGAGATCCAGCGGAAGGATTTTGCTGAAAGTTTGGGATTAGAGGCTTTTGGTTCTAAAAATTGATTGGTAAAAACCACTTTATCAGGAAAACTCGTATTTTTCTTAACTACTCATTTGAAAATTAAAAATTGTTAACATTGGGCTTATGGAGTTTAAAATCATTACATATGTTTACTGTTGACTATAATAATAAAAGTAATCAGCTGTTTCCTATATTATTTCCATTATCAGCTGATTTCAAGCTTAAAACAATTTTTTAAATTTCTAACCTTTAAAATAGGTTTTTGTGGAGAACGACATCTGTTGAAGTATTTTTATTTCGTATTAGAGTATAGAATAAACAGTTCATATATGTAGGTAAGTTCGAAAAATATTCATATTGATTCAGTATGTGGTTTGTATTTACATACATTTTCCTAAAAAAAAAAAAACAATAAAAAAAACAATACTAAAAAAAAACAATGAAAAAACGAGTAATGCTCGGTCGCCCAGGTACTTTTTGAAAAGAGATTTTGTAAAAATTGTATTTATTTACTCATTGTGTTTTTTAATTTCACATAAGATTTTGTCATATATTAATATTAAATAAATTTAAAAATAAAAATAAAAGTTTATTTATTTATGGAATTAAACCCAGAATCCTTAGAACTTAATTCAGGACTCTGAAAATATAACAATTAGATTTATATACGTTGCGGCTCATTTACAATGTGTATAGTAATATTAAAAGTGTTCTCATACAAATCTTTAATCACGCATATTTTTAACATATATAACATCAAGGAACATTTATGTCGATTGAAGGAGCGCCTAACTTTTTTGAAATAGGACCTCACTTACGCTCGGTATATAGGGTATAATTATTTTAAGATATATGTTAGTACTTCACCAGTGTATTCTAAACTGAGTACCAATAAAATGTAAAAATAAATGTAAATTCCATGTAACGTCCTTTTATATTCAAAACTCTGATCAACTCGGGTCAACTTAATCTTATATTAAATACATAATATATACACAAATTTCTTTACGAAATACTTGTATTTAGAACGGCTGTGTTTAAAAAATATTAGAACACTCATTAGTTTGCTTCATATTATTATTTTTAAATTATTGTATACTTTACTCCAAATTATATTTAATAAAATGTACATTTCAAGGGCGTCCACTTTTTATTAAATACTCTTTATTTTTACCACTTAAATCCCTTAATTAAAAAGCATACAATGGAAAGACGACGTACACGAAAGGTTAACAACAATTATGATATTATTGATCTGACTATGGTGGTACAGCATTGAAACATGTAGTGCTCTTAAAAAGGATACTATACCTATATTATATTTATTTTGATTTACAATCCTGGAGGTTAAACCTACATTATGTTTAGTAGCAAAATTACTTACAATATTTAAATACAAATGGCGCCATATATGACGGTTTCTTTCTACAGTCATTCCTGTGTACAATAATAGAAAACTAAGCAAACATCCTAAAGGGTTTTGAAGAAAACTTATAATGTCAACTTGCCTTTTTTGGATTGTTTTCGTTTATGGTTAGCCATCGTAGAGCATTTAAGGCACTTAAACTGCAAGTGTTTCAACAGGAAAGTTTTGTATTTTTAACCACTGCTTATAACATTGTTTTAAGAACAGATTAAAAGCAGCCAATGGTAGTGGAACAGAATGTTCTACAAATTTTTCAAAATTTGATCAAAACCAACAACTAGTTTTGTAGTTGAATCGTAACAAACATTCACTTCAATTTATTTACAAATTTGTATATATACAAACTTTCCCTCAATTTGATGTACGCATTGAATCGTTAACTCTTCTTGCGTTTAATTATCATCATCGTTTAAACTTATTTTGTATACTGCACAAACATAGACAAGGAAATTATAATAAGACACTGTGATATACAAATGTATTCTATACTGTATCTATGGTAAAATATTGCATGCCATTTGTATTAAAGTACATCTTTTTAAGTCGATTTATAAATTGATAAAAAAAATAAAAGTCAAGATTGCATCAATCATTTTGTTAAGAGACTGTCACTGGTGGTGACTGATAGCACAACAGAGATTAATTACATTTTAACTGTAAAGAAGATTAAGCATCGGCTTTATTTAATAGTATAAGTTTTGTTAACACTAGAACTATTCTTAAAAAGCATGTTCAAGTACGATATTATTGATTTTAAAGATTTGTGTTTTTATTTACAAAAATGTCTCATGATATATCTGAGATAAATAATTCCCAAAATAATGTTTAAATCATTTTGAAGTGTAAGAGAAAATATACCGAGATATGCCAAACAAGCTTCATAATGAAAGTAGTCCTAGTAAAACTCAATAGTATATCCATCACATCCTCAATATGGATCCAGCGATCTAACCAATAACAATGGTAATGGCGAGAATAAATTATATATTGAACTAAAGTTATGATCAACGAAAAATGTGAAATTTCCCAAAAACAGTATTTATTTAAATTATATTTGAAATTAATTTCTTACCAAATTTGGAGTCCGCCTAGTTTTTATGTAAACTACATGAGTTTGTTTTAACAAGCTGCAAAGGGTTTAGACATTTAAGGAGAATTTTGATTCTAGAAATATTTTAGTGACCCTAATAGAGTAATGTTTTTAAGGTATGGACAAAAAAAATGAGAAATAGCCCAAGATGTAGAGGAATTATCGGAAGAAATAATGGAACTAAGGCAGAGAAGGGACAGGGAGCCTTACCGCAGCAGCAACCTTAGATACAAAACATTGAATAAATTACGTTCAATTCAAAGTTTTAAGACAAATGCAATATTAAAACAGTTACAGAAGTTAACCAAATAACTTAAACCTTAAACTTGATGCGAAACTTAGTTACAAAGTGATGATTACACGCAACGGCAAAATACGTGATTAATATATTCTTGACACAATTAAACTTTATGTCGGCACTTGAATTAGACCTTAACACGCAAGGATATATAATATATTACATTAAAATTACATACTTGTATATTTTTGATCTTTGATTAACATACAACCTTAACGTACCATTTTCATTATTTTTACGTGAAACCTGACCGCTCCAGCAAGTTTAATTAAAATATAACAGTTTTACAAAATAATACACAGAATTAGACTACACTTAATACTTTGCACATGTTGTTTTTTATACTGTTCAATGTACGTAAAAAATAATGCAAACATTCCAGTCATCGTTTTGAAATTATAGTTCAGATATTTTCAGAAACAAATTCTAACTGTTGATCTTCGAAGTTTTTAACGATGGCACTATTTCACTCTTGATTTTCAATATCTCGTTTAAAACGATAATATAAAGTGGATGTTTTATACAAATATAGTTCGAATTTGTTTGACAGAACAGACATTTATGTCTAAACTGACTGTTATAGTTGTGTAATGTTGAAAATCTTATTTTTATGTTGATAGATTAATTACCACGAGAATATAAGAATTTATTTTATTTCAAACATCGGTTAAATAAATAATTACAATTAATTTTTTTTTATTTTAGAAAACGATTTGAAAGTATGAAAGAACCAAATTAACACATATTTCAGATGAACGGTTACACAAGTTTACTGTTTTAGTTTAAGGTATATAACCCTAATATATAAATGAAGACGTATTTCTGACTTATCCATAAAAATGACGTAAATGTTATGTATAAGGTAGCTGTAAGGAAATTACACCAGATATCTTTTCATACATGATAGAGATAAACTATTTTTTTATCTAACATTAAATCTGTTAAATATAATGACAAATTTATTTATCAAACAATATTTAGCCTGATTTAATCCCTTTGTTTCCGCTTTAAAACTTATATAAAAGACACGTTAATGGATTTTTTTTTACAAATACAAATATTTAAAAGGTGTGATATAGTTTTGTTGCTTCATTATATAGACACATTTATATTGTTTCTTATGTAAGACATTTAAATATTAAGTAAGTAAGATTTTCTTAATAACTCTCATGAATCAGTTTTTATTTATATTCTAAATTCGTAAGGGAAAGATAAAAACTTACAAATTTGTATTTCAACCAACACCAAGATAGGACAATTGCACTTGTGTAATCCATGGTAACTATTATTAACAAATTTAAAAAATGTGTTGTTTTATAAATGATTGTGGGTTTACGACATATTTAAGAAGTAAATTTAAAATAGCAAGTTATATTTACTTTACTTCCATAATTTTATATAAAATATATAAGCATTAGGTAATTAATAATATATATATAACCTTTATTCAGGGTTCAGGAGTAATAAATGTCTAAATGGCTTAAATTTTCACTAAAATCCATGAAAATTTTACTATAACTATATTCAGTAGATACCATTTATTATTCTCGTTAGCAAAGACAATAATAGTTTGTGTACACACAAATATGCCTATGAAAGCGAACGTAATAGGAGTAGTCTGCGAACCTCTTATAAGTTTCTATTGTACCTAAGTATTTATTACATTACAATGTAAGTAACACAACTAGTTTATTGATTTATGGGAACAAACAAAGAATCCGTAGAACTAATAAAGGACACTAACAAGTCGGTTACCGTGACACCGTGAAAATAGAACAATCTGAGTTATAAACGTTGCGACACATTTATAATGATAATATAAAAAATGTTTTATTTTATAAAAGTTCTTACAAATAAATCGTTTTTCCTGACTTCAAGGAACAATTATGCAACATTAAAAAAAATCTAACATCGCGTTTTGTCGTAATAGCGTAACAAACAGTCATTCAGATAGATGAAATGCCGAACTGCCTTGAAACAAGGTCGAACAGGGTCTTAATGTGTTTATCTAGAGACTAAGATAAAACTAATCTATTAGTATATTCTAGCAGAGTTTTCCACCGTGTAAGGAGTGAACTAATGACACGACCATGTTGAACAACCGTTTTCTATTGTGCGCCGCTAATGCACTATCCTTGTAAAGTTTATCTAAAATGACAAGAAAGTTTATTAAAAAACGTCAACAAATTTAAACTTCTCTCTGATAGCATTGTAGACAAAGAGTTGATAATTGATAGCAAGGAGTTAAACTCTCAAGTTATACAAATGTTGTTCTCTTGTGTTGGTGAAATTTAAGGGTTTTAAATTATTATTTAATTAAATCATGGTTTGGAAATATCAAGTAGTAAGTATTGCAATTAAGTAAGATATAGTTTGAGACGATTGAGCAGTTCTTTACATTAATACGAATCTATTATAATATTGATTTAATACAATTCTACTAGCTTTACTTTTAACATTGTAAATAAATAATGCAAGCTCATTTTTACCCGATTCTACTCAACCAATTGACTCAAATATGCCAGTCATGTAATTCAAATCAAACTACTGTATAATTAATTATATTGTATTAATGCAAGTTAAATTAAGCAGCAATATTGGGGTTGTCTGTTGGAAAATGGGTAGAGTAGGCAATTTTATTGCACTCAATTATTTGTTTGTAAAAATATAGCTAATTACGCATTGTGTATACACGTTTGTACTTTTGATTTCATCGTAAAAACGTTAATTTTATGTGAACTATTAATTTACCATCTATTCAAATAAGTTGTTTTTATAAAAATCGTTTTATCTAGTAATAAACTACTGACTGAAGTAGACTTCTAAAATGTTGTATTGGTAATTTAAATATAAAACTGCAGTATTAATGCAGATTAAACTAATGCATAATCCACTTCTAAATACAAAGAAATTAACTCTATACAGCTAAAACATTTATAAATAAACATTTTACTGAATTACAAAATTTGACTGAAGTGAAGTGGTTACGTTTTAGTTCAGACAAATTTGTAATGATTTATGTAATCAAATCTGTGGTTTCCAACAACCTAACTTTACGAATAAATTACTCCAGAATATAGAAGGTTTTCGCTGAATTTTTAGAAATGTATAGTTTTTATATTGTAACTTAAATAGAATTTGTATTTGTCCATGCAAGATTGTATTTCACGTTACGTTTTAGTTCAGACACCTTTGTTACACATTTATGTAATTACATATGTAGTTTTTAACAATCTACCTTTATGAATAAATTGCTTCAGTATTCCTATATAGAAGGTTTTCGCTGATGTTTGAGAAATTTGTAGTTTCTATGTCGTAAATTAAATACAATTTGTATTTATCCATGCCAGATTATATTTCGCGTTACGATTTAATTTTGAAGGAAATAATTGTGTTCAAAGAATTGACATTTTTACTGTCTTTTCATATATATATTGTTAAAAGCTTTACATATCTATTGCGAATAGTTATTTACAGATTAGTCACTATGCGTCAATGTACACACATTCACAATAATTACGTTATTTCATTTATTATCTTAAACATTAGTGTAGCTGTATTAACCATAACAATTTAAATACATTAGTGTAGCTGTATTAACCATAACAATTTAAATACATACACATATTAGTTGTAAGTAATTAGTTTTTATTGTTTATTGTATAAAGTTTTACATATAGGCCTAACTACTTCATGAGTTTTGTGTCAAAATAAGTAATGAAACAACAGACCTGAACACCAACTATATTCATTGTGAGCCACTAATGCATTTTCATTGTAAAATTTATCTTAAATGGCGGGAAATTGTATGGCAAAGTGGTAATAACATTATTTAAACTATATCTGAGGAGACAATAAGGAGGCATGTTTTAAAGTAATTGATAGCAATGTATTCTCCTTTAACTATTATAGAAAACTGCCTACATTTGACTGCTTTTAAATGTTACGTTCTGTTATAAGTAAACAATCGTTTTTAGTTTTGCAAGTTATTGCAAACAATTTTGTCATTGCCATCCATGTAAATTATTTCACAACATAAAATTTCAAACCTGTACATAATTATTGAAAGTGTTTATAATATTGTTCCCTTATAAATTAACTATAAAAATTCAATTTGATTTTAGAAATAGTGAACCACATAGTTTCAATGTTTGATATAAAACAGAAATCGTTTGCAAACGAAAATCTGTTTTATTTCCCCGAGCGAGCTCAATTATAAAACCATTGGTTCGTAAATCGAGGCTTTGAAATTGTACTATTCCATCCCAGTCTCTCTTTGAGGGTGTTCAAAGTTTCAATTGATTTTTTCAAAGTTGTTTTTGATTTGTGTTTGTTTGCAACGTTCATTGAACGAATAGCTTTTTGAAAAGTTATTTTGATATTTTTGTGTAACAGATTCAATGGATATTTAAATCTGAATCTTTTGTTTTAAAAGAGCAAACTTATAACATATTCCTCTTGTACCAAAACATACTTCAGTTTGTAAAATTCTCTATGAAGTTTATTTTCTTTACCGGTGGTAAATTTGTTATTGCAAATAGAAGATTTATTATAATAAGATGCACATTAAAATAACATAATTATTGAAATAAAACTAGTGAGAAAGAAAGATTGTATTTTTAAGAATTAAACTCAACTTTACTTTAAGTTGCTCATAATGGGAAATTTAAAAAAAATACAACCAACTAAAATACAAGCAATAAAGTATTAATACAAGTAAAAGAATAATATATTTGTTTAATTAATTTAGTGTCTTACGATTGTCCAAATGTAGTCTATGAATAATCATACAGCTTCTTGTATTCTAAGAACGTTTAAAATATATTACAAATAAAATACAATTTTCTCATTTTGATTGCAGACAACGAACAATATTGTTCAGTTATTCAGCGTATGTTAAATGTAAGTAGGGAATAGTTTTTAAAATAAAACATTTGATTTAAGAAAAATTATATTTGACTTAGTAGCAAACTGTTTAAATTGTAAAACTCGTGATATATCTACTATTAATAGAACAGGGTTAACTGTGTAGTTGTTGGATGTTAAATGAACTAAAATACCATAGGAACTGGCACATACTTTCTCACAAACATATTTAAATTACTAAACAGATTCACTGTGACAAATTTGCACCAAACACGTTAATTAGGCCTGTATAGATGCACGAAAAAAGGTTTTGAAATAATTTGAAAAACAACCCCCTTTATGGCCAAAAAACCCCAAAATCAGTTATTATTATTATTATTAACTAAACGAGAATTTTTAGAAAGATGTGGTTCTTTGCATATGATAGGGTACATTAAAAGCTACAAATAAGCCAAATTTTATCAAAATAGTTAGAGCCATTTTTTATAAAAAATAATAACTGGTTTTTTGGGGTTCTTTTGCAAAAAAGGGGGTTGTTTTTAAAAAATTTTCAAAACCTTTTTTCGTGCATTTATACAGGCCTACTTGACATGTCTGGTGCCAATTTTTTTTAACCGATCCAACAGTTTTCGCTCTAGCTTTGTATACATACAGACAGACATTTTGTAAAAGCCACTTTTTTGGACTCCGGGGGTCTTAAAACGGATATTTCCACAAAAATCTCAATTTCAATTTGTTTGCTATCACTATACTTTCTCTATACTATAGAATAGTGAGAAAGTAAAAGGTATAACCTTATACTCACTTTAGTACAAGTCATGTTAGACTAGGTTACAATGGAGTAATTAGTTACAGTGATATATGATTGAGTCTGTTATGAGATGATAGAATAGAGATGGACAGTGATAGATATCGATTGGTTCTCTTTAGTTACAAGGAGAAATTAAGAAAGAGATTGAGGATAATAGAATCATTTATTTGAATTTTGTTCGATGTGGAATGGAGCGAGAAATGGTTGGGAAAATCGTACAAATAACATTTAGACAAATCACTGATACTTTTTTGTAAAAATAATAAAATTTTTATGTCAGAGCTCTAAATGTTTTAATAAGAACGATTTTGAAAATTGGGCTATATATACACATATAATTGGGCTATTATGATTATTGTTTCATAAAATTAAATACTCAAATGGGTTCTAAATTCATAAAACATTTGACCAATGCAACAAGTAACGTTTTTTTTAAAATTTGTTAGGTATTCAGGTCACGACTTGTTTTGAGTTTGAAGATAGTTATTTAAACAAAACAATTACAAATAACACTACTTTTATTTAAATGTAAAGAATTAATGTTAATTTATTCATTCTTAAGTACTAGGAAAATAACAATATGCAAACAGGAAAGTTGTTTTAACAAAATAAAAAACTTGATATGAATATTTTGTAATGAGAGTTAATATAATTTGTGTATGATATAATTAACCACAGAATATCTGCACGTGTGTTATATAATTGCAAATTACAATTATAAGTATATTTATATACCAACAACAAAATTATATCTACAAAAAGTATCTGTATTGACTTTGTAATTTAGTCATGTTAATTGAAAATTAATCAATGTTAAACTAACTGAAATTGTTTCAACATCGTTTGACCTATTAATTTTAGTTTACGAACTCGATTAGTATTATTATCAAATAAAATGGCGGTTAAAACTACAGCAGCAGTTAAGCGTTCAGTCCAGAACTCGTTAAGAAGTTTTGATACATACGAGCACTTTAAATAGATTACCTTAATGTAGTTGACCCTGTCAATGTGTAATGTTCCGTAGAGTGAAAAACTTACCTTCAGCAAACAAAACACAATATTATCTATCTTATCTTTACTTAATTCGTTGTAACATTTACTTAATGTGACGGGCTGAATGCAAATTGTATTGTGGATGTGTTTATGACGTTAGGGTAGTTATTTTACTATGGCAGATCAATTAATGAAATTAAAATACAATTTAGTGGAATTTAATCTGTTTAATATAGATAGAGATGTCTAAATTAGTAAACATTTTTTGTTTAGATTCGTATTACGAAATAAACAACAAATTTAAAACATAAATAGTGATAGTTAAATTGTTTTATATTCTCTTACAAAATAAATTTGGTTAATTATAGCTATACATTTTGTTATAATGTGTTTAAATCTGAGATTTAGTGAAATAGACGTGCTAGTATAATTTTCTCCAATAAGAAAATATGGGTTTCGAAATATATGGTATTGAATTAAATACGACTCCATTGCGTACTTAACAAAGGAATATTTCATATATCAGCAGTTTAACTTTAAGAAAGAAGAAGTACTGTCAACTTGAAATTATAACTTCCATTGAATTATACTAAGATCGTATACCTGTATATTACGATAGTTATAATAGAAACCTAATGCAACTCAATCAATAACTGTATTTTTAAGTACTAAAATCACACTGATAGTGGTTTGCTTCTGCCTGTATTTGTATTTAATTTATATTCTAATGTAATTAACATAAAACATGTTTAATATTGTTAATATTAATTTCCTTAAATTATATCAGTGTTTCCTTTTGCTACTAACAATAACATAACACTATTTGTATCCAATAATATCACATTGAATTAACAATTCTTATTATTTATAAGATCCACGAATTAATTTATCTCTCTTACTCAGTCATAGTCACTCAGGGATTGATGATGCAGACAAAGTAAGTAGTAATAGTTAGTTTTGCTCCCCCAATGCAATGTTCAGCTCTAAAGTTTTTCCTAGTACTAAAAACTGTATTTAATATATGTTTTATACATATTTTAAATTG
Source organism: Philaenus spumarius (assembly GCA_018207615.1). Classification (NCBI taxonomy): domain Eukaryota; kingdom Metazoa; phylum Arthropoda; class Insecta; order Hemiptera; family Aphrophoridae; genus Philaenus; species Philaenus spumarius. The sequence goes on from JAGFPH010005892.1 coordinate 34,103, forward strand.
AAGGCAATTGATTGTTTGTTATGTTATTAAAAAAACAACATTATATTATATTTTGATTGTGTTTTGAATTTGATTACTTTTATGTAAACAAAATAATAGAATCACTTTTGTTATCTACTTTATGACCGTTATATATACAATAATTAATTATTCTTCAAAATCCAACTCTATAAATTCAGTCTGTTAATTACAGTACAAAATATTAAGTTAGCCATTGTATACTGTGTATCTGTTATATCAGCTAAATCAAAGGTCTGTACATATTTTCTTGGCCTTTACTTTTCAAATCAATTTCAGTAAAACTGATAAAGCTAACGTCAAAATTTAAATTTGACCTCAATATATGGCACTGATGTCTTGCCAAATGAGCATAGTCCATTACTCTCTAAAAGATGTTCCGTATACGTTGCTTATAAATCACAGTAATCTTTAATGCACCAACAATATTAAACCTATAATTTGAAACCATACATATAAGAAGAAACCATGACAGACTGATTCATAATCAAAGTTCAGCCGAAACTGTGATAGCTATAGATTTAAAATGAGCATGGTACTTTCATACCACTATCATGTAGAAGAGCACAAGTTGGGTTTTTGTAAAATTAGCATTTTAAAGTTTGTGGGTTCAATCCTAGCTGTTATAATGTTAGAATTAAAACAAAATTTTGAACAAAAATACTTTGAAAACATAATTTTATTAGCTTAAAAGCCATATAAAAATAAAATCATAAACCAAAATTTAAAAGGCATTTTAAAGTCATTTTTAATTTGTGGTGTCATCCTACTAATCCTACTAATATTATAAATGTGAAAGTTTGTATGTTTGTTTGTTTGTTTGTTTGTTTGACTGACAATCACGCAAAAAGTACTGGATGGATTTAGATGAAATTTGGCACACATATAGATCATGACCTGGAATGAAACATAGGCTATAAATAATTTTGATTTAAGGGTTGAAACAACCCCTAAAACAATAAATATTTATTATTATACATCCATTAAAACTAGAAAGCTGGAATTTGATAGATTTATTTCTTACAAGGTACGTATAAAATGTAAACTATATTTGCATTTTACACTGTGCTGCTAAGGGGTGAAATTGTAATAACAACCCCTAAAACAATACAAATTAATTATTATACTTCCCATAAAGCTAGAGAGCTGGAAATTGGTACATTAATTTCTTACAAGATATATATAAAAAGTAAACCATATTTGTATTTTTCAGTGGCTGCTAAGGGGAGAAAATGTAAAAACAACCCCTAAAACAATACGAAATAATTATTATACTTCCCATAATGCTAGAGAACTGGAAATTGGTACATTATTTCTTACAATACATTTATACAATGTAAACCATATTTCCTTTTATTCACGTGCTTCTTAGGGGTGAAAATGAGATAACATCCCCTAAAACAATACAAATTAATTATTGTACTTCCCATAAAGCTAGAGAGCTGGAAATTAGTACAATCATTTCTTACAAGATATATATAAAAAGTAAACCATATTTATATTTTTCAGTGTGCTGCTAAGGGGTGAAATTGTAATAACAACCCCT
>JAGFPH010005892.1:35766-45883 GCA_018207615.1 Philaenus spumarius
TACTTTTATGAAATTTACAATGATAATTTACAGGTATACAGTTCAATTCTTTGATTTATCCTCTACACTTTCTTATAATAATATGTCATTTATTGGGCAAATGATATATTCCTAAATTACTATTCAAAACAGGCCTAGTTTTGTTAGCAGTCTTGTAGTAGGAACATAAAAACTGGTGTTTTCAAAATAAGAAATTTGAAATTGATAAATATTTTTATACAATTCTATTTAGAACTAAATTACGAAACTTTTTTACATTTATGAAAAAAATTACAATAATTTTTACTACTTTTTATGCAGGCCTAAAGTTAAACATTTTTCTTTCGTTACTGAATGTGATTGTTTCTTGAGCTAATAACTTTCGTAATTTTACTTTAATACTTTTTTTACTGGCTTATATGAATTCTTTAAACCTTTATCTACAAAAAAGCTATGGAACACTTTTGAATTTTTTTAGAGTAAACGTGTAAAAACATGGTTGAAATACCAAAACTTGGACGATTTTTAACAAATTCGAAGTTTACGGCCATTTTGTGAGCTTACCGTTAGAGATACGGAAAAAAATCAAGAATACAATTTTGTTTAAAATTTAATTAGCTTCTAGCGAAATTTCATTAGTTTTCAAATTCGACTTAAGGTTAAGCTAGAAACTGGCTTTGGAAAAAAGCTTACACTGAGAGAAACGGTCCGGCCGCAATTCTTATTTTATTTAAGGGGTTAAAATAAAAAATAAAAAAACCGTATATATACATGGCTCGGCCTAGGAATAAGGAACATTCATGCAAAAAATTATCAAAATCGGTCAAGGAGTTTGGTCGTAATCGTGAGACAGACACACAGACGAATTGCCGAACGGTCGAGTTAAAACGTAGACCTCGCTTACGCTCGGTCAATTAATTAAAACATTTTACAATAATAGTCCAGGAAGTAGGATTCAAAGAAATGAATAATACATAATACACATTTATTAAAAGTTCCATATCAATTATATAGTTTTAGGCCTATGTAAATCGTTACAAATAAAAAACAACTAAATCATCAAGGCTCACATTAAAGTAGATAATAAATAAATGTAGTTTCCTACTAAATATGAAAAAGTGAAATATAAACTTAAATTATTTTCTTAATTCTATTTTTCTGGCGCAAAAATACGCATATTGTAACACGTCTCAGGCTGTTTATGTTTCGGTAGGATTTTAAACCAGATTGCTATACTAAAACTGTAGTTCACAGACTTATGCTCTTGCTGATGTTTTATTGCTAACATTACTTCTGCTTACTGTTTTTATCTATTTTCTGTACGGTACGTCAACATGACTGTGTAAGTCACCCGAAATGGTGGATTTACCAAAGATATTACTACTTTTCAATGATTGATCAGCCTCAGTTTGAAAAAAAGGTGAATGCAACATAAAAGATGTTATTATTATTGTTTATGCTCGCCATACCGACTATTGTTTATTAAATAAACTTGTTGAACTTACCGTCCAATAGTCAAATTTCACACGTCCAACGACGGCCGTTTCGGCTATTCAGCCATTTTCAAGTTAGGACCATTGTCCTTCGTCATTAATAAAAATAAAAACACATAGTACACTTAAAAACACTTACACACACGAGACCACAATTACAAAATATACGCTCGCACATTTTAATGTCCGTGTGGTTAGATCACTGTCCACGGCTAGACTGTCAGTGTTACGTCTGTGCATAGTTCTTATCTGTATTTACTTTTGCAATGTCTATTACCAAGTCGAATAATGGATTGGAATTAAAATTGAGTTTATCATTAAGTAGCGTTCCTTGCTCTGTCTTGAAAGCTTTGTAAATCTCATACTGCTCCAGAGCATTCATAAGCTTCCCTTTGCTACACTTATGCAAAATTGTTAAAGATCTGTCAATCAAATCATATTTGTGTGCTGTTTCCATAATGTGTTCAGCAAATTTTGAATCGGTTTTCGGAGGTTGTGCCGATCGTATTGCGGGAGGAAGATGTTCTTTAAACCTCTTATACAATGATCGTCCAGTCTGCCCTATGTATTTTTTGGGGCAATCAGCACATGATATCTGGTATACTCCTGTTTGTTGGAATTTATTGTTTTTATTTGGACTTCTATTCAATATTTGCGATAGATTATTTCTCGTGCTGTACGTGGTAATGTACCCTACTTTTCTGAAGGCATTGCTCAGTGAGTTATGTAGTCTGTGGTTGTATGGCACTGAAATGTATTTATTATCTGTCGACGTCCTAGGCTTTGCAGCCTTTATTTCTTGTTTCTTCAACAATTTATCAACAATGGTAGGATCGTATCCATTTTGTGAAGCGATGTACTTAATTATATTATACTCCTCTATATAATCGTTGTGTGCCATTGGTACTGTACGAAGTCTGTAAATGAAACTGTTATATGCAGCCATTTTGTTCGACTGGGGGTGGTTCGAACTGTTATATATGGTATGGTCTGTGTTTGTGGGTTTCCTATATATTTTAAATTGATGTTTTCCCTTCACTTTTGAAATGGTGAGGTCAAGGTAATTTATGCTATTATTATGTTCTATTTCCGTTTTGAACTGTAAAGATGGATGGAGGCTATTTAAGTATGTGGCAAAACTTTCTATTTGTCTGCATGTGCCACGATATAGAACTATAATGTCATCGACATATCTGTGATAATAAACTATGTTTTTGAAATGCTTGTTATTGGTGGTCATTATATTATTGGTCTAAATGTAATTTAAAAATATTTCTGCTATTATGCTAGACAGAGTGCAGCATAATAGCATAATAGCATAATTTTTTATTAAAAATCAGGTAGGAAGTTGTAAGTTATTAATATCTTGATAAGAAAACAAATAAACACACTTATTATATTTACATTTTTAATTTATTATTAAATGTAATAATAAATTATAGATAAATGTTGAGATAGATTATACTTATATATAAAAACAAAAGGGGGGAAAACGCAAAGGAAAATAAGATATAAATATGTATAAAAGGCCTATCATAAAACTGTCATTGGAAAAAGAACTAGTGTCGTAAACAAGCCCTCCATACGACTTGCCCTGCAAGGACGTGTTTTACGACTTTGCTGTAATTCTAACGAAAATGGCGACACTAATAACGTACGTCTTTTATATTAAAATTCGAAGAAAAATATATTTATTTAAGTCAATACTTTCATATCTCTTTTAAAATGATGACATTAAAAATTTACGACTTTAGAATGGAATTTGAAGACACATAAATTTATTTATTGTTAAGTGGTTGCGCGAGATGTACAAAACAACCAAGGTAGTTTTTGTCTATATCTCCAAAGATAGGTTGTCTCAAATACCCATTATTTCAGTACCTTCAAATGAGTCTAATAGCCTACTGAAAACCCATTTGTTGTTAGTTTGTGGTGAGTTTTTGATCTGCACAGTCACGTCAAACTGCTCTTTGGTATGCTTTGTACTTCCCGCGCAACCAGTTTTGTAATATTTTGTTTAACATTGTACACATTTATTAAACTAGTAGTTCTGTAAACAGTAGACCTCGTTCGTAGAAATAACAAATGTTTTTTTAAGCTTAGGTTAAAAATAGTGTGCCAGTAAGGAAGTAAGCTCAAGATTTAGCTAGTGAAATATTATTTACAATTCCCGCCATTCCGGGATTTCTAGTTCTCGTTTTTATTTCTTTTCTTGAGCTTTAACTGCTAAAGATTTTCTTTTAGAGGCATTGCATTTTATTTAGGTTAATAATGCGTAAGATAGCTAAAAATATCGCGTTATAGAAGGACAACATATACAATTAAATATTGACATACTTAAATAACTCAAACTTAACAATGTATCATAAGTTAACTTAAGTTCCATATCATATTCCAATATTAGAAATAATGAAAACAAACGATGTTAAAACGTCGTGATAGTGATCTTAACCCACGTTCCAACACTTCCCACGGTGTCCTACGGTCATTTTTTGTATGTCCTTTATCGCCGCGAGGTTTCATTTGTTTCATCTCATTTTGTAATTCAAGTAAAGCTAAGTCAAATACTTTTATGAAATTTACAATGATAATTTACAGGTATACAGTTCAATCTTTGATTTATCCTCTACACTTTCTTATAGTAATATGTCATTTTTGGGCAAATGATATATTCCTAAATTACTATTCAAAACAGGCCTAGTTGTGTTAGCAGTCTTGTAGTAGGAACATAAAAACTGGTGTTTTCAAAATCAGAAATTTGAACTTGATAAATATTTTTATACAATTCTATTTAGAACTAAATTACGAAACTTTAGTACAATAATTTTTACTACTTTTATGTATACCTAAAGTTAAACATTTTCCTTTCGTTACTGAACGTGATTGTTTCTTGAGCTAATAACTTTCTTAATTTTACTTCCATAATTTTTTTTACTGGCATATATGAATTCTTTAAACCTTTATCTACAAAAAAGCTATGGAAAACTTTTCAATTGGTTTAGAATAAACGTATAAAAACATGGTTGAAATACTAAAACTTGGACGATTTTTACCAAATTCGAAGTTTACGGCCATTTTGTGAGCTTACCGTTAGAGATACGGAAAAAAAATCAAGAATACAATTTTCTTTAAAATTTAATTTGCTTTTAGCAACAATTATTATTTTTTAAATTCGACTTACGGTTAAGCCACAAACTGGCTTTGGAAAAAAGCTTACACTGAGAGAAACAGTCCGGCCGCCATTTTTATTTTATTTAAGGGGTTAAAAATGGAAAAAAAAACCGTATATATACATGGCTTGGCCTAGGAATAAGGAACATTCATTAAAAAAATCATCAAAATCGGTCAAGGCGTTTGGCCGTAATCGTGAGACAGACACACAGACGAAATGCCGAACGGTCGAGTTAAAACGGAGACCTTGCTTACTACCGTCAATAAAGATAATGAATAACAGATTGTGTCACTAGGTAGTGTATACTTTAAAGAGAAAACAACTTTAAATCTTAGAAAAATAAACTTTTTTTCTTTTGGATAGGGTTTTTTACCCTGTTAGATCACTATAATAATTGTCAACGAAAAACCAGAATTTTGAATTTTATCTTCAAAGAATAAAAACAAAATTGCGAACAAAAATACTTTGAAAACATAATTTTATTAGCTTAAAAGCCATACAAAAATAAAATCATAAACCAAAATTTAAAAGGCATTTTACAGTCATTTTTAATTTGTGGTGTCAGAAATACCGCACCCGACTAGTTAGGCCTATGATACCCAATTCAACACGACTACTTTAAGGGTCGGCTCTAGTAAAACAGAAAGCAACCTGCGACTCCAGCGCTTCACCCTATAGCGGCGGTAGGTCACGCGGGCATTGCTCATCCTAAATCCATTTAAAACCCGCAATTATTCAAATAGCGTTTATAAAAAAATACCAAACTCTTGGGGATAAAATTCTTCATCCGACAGGCTTGGTAATTTTTCGCTATAATTAATAGTGATAACATAAAAAATATTAAAAATCAATGTTTTAAAGTGTTAATAAATATTAAACAAAATATTTGTCTTAGTTTTTACAAAGCCATTTGCATGCATATTGGTCATAGCTTTAAAATGGCATATCGTTTATAATTTTCCGATCAAAAATAAAGGAAAAATTTGCATTTTAATTTAACATTGGTCTAATGGAGTGTCAGCCAACATGGCCGACAGCTAGAGCCGACCCTTAAGGGTTAATGCAACGAAATAAATTTTTAACTCTTTTTATTTTATTTTTAATCATAATATTTAAAACCATTTTGTTTACTTTTTTCACTTTCAGATTTATGAAATGATCGACATATTGCTTAATAGTTAATTGAAAGAATATGAATGTTCACCACACAGAATTCTATATGTATAAATAAAACCTTCTGAATTACATATTAAAATTATGTTAATACTAGCTGTTGTACCCGTGGCTTCGCACACGGTCCAAAGTTTCGCCGCATAGTAATTAATGTTTATTCACCCCGATCCGGCTTTGCTCGGATAGACAAATCAAAGTTAAATGTATATTAGCAATACAAACATATCAATAAATATAGTACACTATGTGTTTCTTGTGGAGATTTTTAGTAACTTTGACCCTCCAAACCACCCTAAAATTTAGAATTTTTTGGAAACTTTTCTTAGGGAGCACCTAGGGCTCTAGAGGAAGCTACATAACAAATTTCATTCCAATCCTTTTGGTGTTTTTTTTCTAGTAACTTTGACCCCCCCAAAAATCCCCTAAAATTTCCAATTTTTGGAAAACCTTTCTTAGCGAACGCATATGGCCCTAGAGGAAGCTACATACCAAATTTTATTGCAACCCGTTCGGTAGTTTTGGAGAAATCGTGATGAGTGAGTGATTCAGTCAGTGAGTGGTATTTGGTTTTATATAGCCTATATATAGATTTGAACTGGTTAAGAATGCCTGTAAATACTTGTGCATTTAAAATACATACCGGTAGCTCAGGTGAAGGAGGATATTCAATATGATAGTAGATCCTTAACACATTCACTGCTAAGCAAGTTTCGTATTTCCTATGCTATCAGCTGAAATTTTATTTTTTATATTTATAGTCTAAATTAGTAGAAATCATTTATTTTTTTATTTTTCAACCTTTCTACGTAATAATCACTGATATTTTAAAGCGGACGTACATGTTCGTCCATAGCACATAGGCTTAAATTTGCTAGAAAACTATATATAAGACGGAAACAGTTTCATGCGACAGTTAGCCTATGAGTGATGGATTTTAAGGTTATCCTTGACTAAATCATACTCTATGATAAAACCTTTATTATTAAATTTTTACATTGAAATATTTTAAATTACAATTGACTGTTTAACATACAACAAAATTACACGTGTGACTGTTAAAGTGACGGCTTGCGTGTCGATTTATGTAGGATTACCCATGTATAAATCGGAATATATGATAAAACCTTTATTATTAATTCCTTTTACATTTTAATAGTTTACAACATAATCTATAAATACTGAAATCGGCCTAGGCCAATGTTAAACGATTGTTGTTAAAGACAAAGAATGCATTTAGTTGTCAGAAATTAATAATTTAAAAAATACTATTTAAAAAGTAATAACTTTATGTAGGCATACATTACTATGTTGAGGAGATTTTTAACTTGGTAAATGTGTACTATTATAAAGATTATTTAGATATGATTTTGTATAACTGTAGGCATATTTGTGATATTTTTGTTATTTATATATTATATTTTTTATCAAAATACCAAACTCAATTTATAGGCATATTATAGCTGTTGTATCCGTTCTTCGCACGGGAATAATTCATGGTGTAAGCAGAAAAGTATAATAGAATCAGTCTGATGGTAAATGTTGACAAATTGTAACAAATGGAATTAAAAATGTTTATATTTACGTGTCACTTAAAGAGTGGTCGAGAATTGTCAAAAACCTCTGACAGAATAACGTGTTTTTTCATTAAAAAACATGTTTTGACTCGTCACTCACTTATTTTACCCAATTTGAAGAAGTTAAAATTTGACTTGGTGGGGAGAGCCCCCAGGGGCATATACACTTTACCGTTGTATAACCCATATCTAGCAAAGATGGTGTGTCCTAAAGATGGGTCAAGAATCGTCAAAAATGCTCTAGAACACACTGTTTTCGAGATATTGACGATTTTAGTGAAAAAACAATATGCTTATGAATACTATCGTTGCATATGTTTGGTTGGTCACAGTTAGTCTGGGATCCATGATCAGTGCTCACTTACTAAACCCAACAAAATTAATAAGCTCTCGAAGTTTCTGCATATCGTCGTGAATCACCCTGTATATAATATTTTTAATGACTTCCGTAAACGTGTTCAGGGGACCATGATCAGTGCTCACTTACTACACCCAACAAAATTAATATTACATTGTCATCGGTCTTTGATAAGTGTGCAAAGTTTCAAATCAATTCGATTTTTAGAAGGGGGTGAAAGTTACGTCGTGTTTTGGGGACCATGATCAGTGCTCACTTACTACACCCAACAAAATTAACATTGCATTTTTATAGGTCCTTGATAACTATGCAAAGTTTCAAATCAATCAGAAATTTTGAAAAGAGTGAAAATCACGTCGTGTTCTGGGGACCTTGATCAGTGCTCACTTACTACACCCAACAAAATTAATATTGCATTGCCATTGGTCCTTGATAAGTGTGCAAAGTTTCAAATCAATCTGATTTTTTGAAAAGGGTGATTATCACGTCGTGTTCTCGGGACCATGATCAGTGATCACATACTACACACATCAAAATTAATATTTAATTGTCATCGGTCTTTGATAAGTGTGCAAAGTTTCAATTCAATCCGATTTATTGAAAATGGTAAAAATCACGTCGTGTTGTCGGGACCATGATCAGTGCTCACTTACTACACCCATCAATATTAATAGTGCATTTTTATCAGTCTTTGATAACTGTGAAAAGTTTCAAATCAATCAAAAGTTTTGAAAAGGGTGAAAATCACGTCGTGTTCTGGGGACCATGATCAGTGCTCATTTACTACACCCAACAAAATAATATTGCATTGCCATAGGTCCTTGATAATTGTGCAAAGTTTCAAATCAATCAGACGTTTTGAAAAGGGTGAAAATCACATCGTGTTCTCGGGACCATGATCAGTGCTCACTTACTACACCCAACACAATTAATATTGCATTTTTATCGGTCCTTGATAACTATGCAAAGTTTCAAATCAATCAGAAATTTTGAAAAGGGTGAAAATCACGTTGTGTTCTGGTGACCATGATCAGTGCTCACTTACTACACCCAACAAAATTAATATTGCATTGCCCAAGGTCCTTGATAAGTGTGCAAAGAGCCCCCAGGGGCATATACACTTTACCGTTGAATAGCCCGTAACTGGCAAAGATGGTTTTTCCCAAAGAGGGGTCGAGAATCGTCAAAAATGCTCTAGAACGCAGCGTTTTCGAGATATTGACAATTTTTGTGAAAAAATAATGAAAAAGCTCGAAATTTTTGTAATATAATCGAAGCTGATTGATCACTACAAAATGGAAATTTGATAATTGTACAAATTACCAGCTCTCTAGCTTTATGGGAAGTGTAATAATTAATTTGTATTGTTTTAGGGGTTGTTATTACAATTTCGCCCCTTAGCAGAACAGTGTAAAATGCAAATATAGTTAACATTTTATAATATGTACCTTGTCAGAAATAAATTTACAAATTACCAGCTATCTAGCTTTATGGGGAGTATAATAATTAATTTGTACTGTTTTAGGGGTTGTTATCTCATTTTCACCCCTAAGAAGCACGTGAATAAAAGAAAAATAATTTACATTGTATAAATGTCTTGTAAGAAATATGTGTACAAATTTCCAGCTCTCTAGCTTTATGGGAAGTATAGCCTAATAATTATTTCGTATTGTTTTAGGGGTTGTTGTTACATTTTCACCCCTTAGCAGCACACTGAAAAGTACAAATAAATATGGTTTACTTTTTATATATATCTTGTAAGAAATTATACCAGTTTCCAGCGCTCTAGTTTTATGGGAAGTGTAATAACTAATTTGTATTGTTTTAGGGGTTGTTATTACAATTTCACCTATTAGCAGAACAGTGTAAAATGCAAATATAGTTTACATTTTATATGTACCTTGTAAGAAATAAATTTACAAATTACCAGCTATCTAGCTTTATGGGAAGTATAATAATTAATTTGTATTGTTTTAGGGGTTTTTATCTCATTTTTACCCCTAAGAAGCACGTGAATAAAAGGAAATATGGTTTACATTTTATAAATGTCTTGTAAGAAATAAATGTACCAATTTCCAGTTCTCTAGCTTTATGGGAAGTATAATAATTATTTAGTATAATTTTAGGGGTTGTTGTTACATTTTCACCCCTTAGCAGCACACTGAAAAATACAAATATGGTTTACTTTTTATATATATCTTGTAAGAAATGAATGTACCAATTTCCAGCTCTCTAGCTTTATGGGAAGTATAATAATTAATTTGTATTGTTTTAGGGGTTGTTATTACAATTTCACCCCTTAGCAGCACACTGAAAAATACAAATATGGTTTACTTTTTATATATATCTTGTAAGAAATTATACCAGT
>JAGFPH010005892.1:45983-57809 GCA_018207615.1 Philaenus spumarius
TCTACTATGAACAAATAAATTCCTATCATTCAAGCAAATACCCTTCTGCGATTGCGTCAGGAACTGGGACACTGTTACCTATTCTACTCCATCCCGAAATCATATCTTCTATTGAACATGTCATAAATATTGAAACATATGAAAATGTATGAAGCAATGAGATAGGGAATTTTACAACCCGTTCCTTTTTAAAATTATAAAACACAGTGTTTAATGTCTCAGTTGGATATTTCTTATTTAACCACGTTCCTTGCAATACCGCTAGGCCTATAGTTTATTGTTATAGAACAACATAATTTGCAATCAACTTACAGAATAATTTTGTTTTACCTGTTTTATATCTTAAAACATAACGAAGATTGACACATTTAATCCAACTTCTTATTCCCTATTTGTGCCGATATAATTGCTTTAATGGTTTGCCTACATTTATTTTCTTATACTTCTCCTTATATCTGGCTAAGTTGTATAAATGATTTACAGAATCCCTCTAGATGTGCTGCTACCTGCTTCGCAACATCCTTCTATGTAGTCCTTGGCTTTCTGCAGGTTGCACATCAGTGGCTTTGCCTTCATGAATGTATTATTGTTGTCAGTCATTCTCCTTACGTACATGTGCAAACCACTAAAATCAATGGCCGGTCCTCTACTGTTCTTCTAATAAACAACAGCATGTGTTTATCCTCTATGTCTACCGTAGCGTTTGATATGTTATTGTCTTCTTGTGACTCATCTGATCACGTGATGTGCAACAATGGTTTTTATTTTACATGTTCAAGCTCAATAAAGTAGAAAGGAAAACAATAAATTAAAGCGGATGGACAATATTAGTGGAATCAAACAAAAATATGAAAGAATATAATAAATACGCAATTTTTAAAGTCCAATCTTCTTAACATAAATAAAAACACTATGGTGTGTATAATAGTACGAAATACAACATAGTTCGTCTCCTTCGTTAGATGCTTCGCCACCATCTTCTACAACAGAACCGTTTTTGGCCAACCCCACTAATTTTGATTTTCATAAAAGCAAAATATGCAAACGTCGTAAGAACACTCAATAGTGTAGTCAAATTATTTATATGTATGTAAGTTAATAAAAACACAGGAATCAAATCGAAAAAGCAAAACAACGAATAAATTCAAATAATTGATTTTACAACCTACTAAAACAATAAGAGACGAGGGAAAACCATTCTCACATAATAATATTTACAAGGCCTGATGGCAACGTGTTTTTATGGCGTCCGGCTTTTAACTGAATCGATAAGAGATAGCGATGCAAACTATTAACGCAAACTCGTTTCCAGCCAAGAGGAAAGGGAGAAGGGCTATAAAAACTGTCGGTTATAATTAAGATGTAGCGGGAGTTTAATATTAACTTTGCTCACACCAACTGATCAAATTTCCTGCTAAAGTCTTTAGCCATTCTAGAATTAAATAGTTTGTGTAGATTTACATGTTGAAATTACACATGTTGTGTGGTATCTCACTAAAGGTTTCAGTTCGGAAGGTATATTAAATTTAATTTTAACTAGCTAGTTTAAGTCCTCGTAAACTTAAATGACATCCGCCTTCTTGCAAGAGTGTTTAAACATTTTAAATCCTCCCATTATACAAACGATTTAAAGAATATCACAACGTTACACTCTCCTTCCAGTTGACCTGTTAAACTGTTTTAAAAATACTTTAAAGTATTTTTTCAAAGTAATTTTTCATTTTTAGATTAATATTATTTCAATTTGTTTGCGACATTACGTCTCTTGTAGACGTACAATTTAATTCAGGTTTTATTTTCTCCTTGAAAACTTAATTTGCCTTACTTTTGATAACACTTTTGTTTGAATACATTATTGTAACGAAGTGAATTGGAAAATGGTCGGTGAACCAGCTAAATACATGTCAGTATTCACCGAAGAACTAAAGGCATGTTCTAATTCTACCTTTGACCTAACACTGTGGTGAAGAACAAAACAATCATATCTTCGTTAGAATGCCTGCGAATCGTGTCTGTAAATAAGTGTAACTGTTCGGTACACATTTCCAAATTTTGCTGTAACTTTAAAATAACAGTTTTTCTTGTTATTATTAAGAACATTTGAGGAAAAAAAGGTTTTAGTTACAAAAATATATCCTGTAATGTTTTAATAGATTTTTAATTGGTACTTATAAGTATCTTGAAAATATTATATAACTTTAAAATATATAAAATTAATGTAAATTTCGAACATTAATGTAAATATATACGTGAAGTATTTAAATTTTAAAAACTATACAGCTTATAAAGGAAACTTGTAGTGAAATAATTTTTATATTTATGTTTTCTTACGGAAGTAATATTTTTTTATTTTCCCCAAATAAAATTATTCCTTATAAAGTAAATATAGTTGCATCAAGACAACAGAAAATAGTGTTGGTTAGTGATATGTAAATTGTATCCAGTGCTACTTCCCCGAGTTATGGTGTCAGTATGTTACACATAAAATATACTTAAAAATAATTAAAAACTCTATTAAAAATAATTTAGAATTTACAGAAATAATTAGTGATGTTAAACTCCAAAGCAACGAAATATTAGTTTCATTTGACGTTAGCTCTCTGTATTCTAGTATTCCAATTAAAGAGACTATGGGTTATTTGAGAGAATTTCTGCACAAAAATCAGGTAGAACCTCGGAAAATTGATGAGTATGTAAGATTAACTGAGGTCTGCATGGATCAAAATTATTTCCAATTTAATAATGTTTTTTATCAACAGCTTGATGGTACGGCTATGGGCAATTGTTTGTCTCCTTTTAAAGCAGACCTTTTCATGAGTAAGTTTGAGGAGGAGTTAAGCAATGATCTTGACTACTTTCCTAGAATATGGCTGAGGTATGTGGATGGCATTTTTGCCATTTTTGCCAAAGCTTGCCATTTTTAGATATTTTATGTATTAGAAATAAGCAACAGATAGAATTCGATATATATAGGAAACCCTCAAATAATCGTAGGTACATATTAAGCAACTCGAATCATAGTTATAAACATAAACTTTCTACTTTTAATAGTATGATAAATAGAGCAATTCAGATCCCCCCTACACCGAAACGTTTTTACAATGAGTTGAATGTTATTAAAAATATAGCTCAGTTCAATGGTTTTGATCCTAAAATTATTGATAATTTATTAAGGAAACAGAAGCTAAAAAATGTTAGAATAAATTCCACGACACTCCAACCGGAAGGAAAAGAAAAATTGAAATATGTTAGTTTACCTTTTGATTCCATACTTACTAAAGGCCTGTAGTCTATTTTTAAGAAATGTAACCTTAGGATTGCTTACAAAAGTCATAATAACCTTAGACAACTGTTAGGTAATCCTAAAGATAAAATTCCAATGTTGGAAAAGTCTGGAATTTATGAAATAAAATGTGACACTTGTGAAAGCGTTTATCTAGGCCAAACAAAAAGAAAAATGATGACGAGATTTAAAGAACACATATCAATAGGCCTGAAAAATCTAGCGTTGCGGAGCACATTCTTGAAACAAACCATAACTTGGAGATATCCAATGTTAGGTTAAAAAAAGAAGTGACTTCAAACAAGTTATTGAACAGCTTGGAAAGTATTTCCATTTTTCAGGCTGACAATGATATGTTATTAAATGCAGATAAAGGGCCTATTCCTAACTCGTCATTGTTTTCTTTACTTAGGATTGGATAGGAACCTTTAGCAATAGATAGTACTGTATTTATTATTGGTAATATTTCTTAACCTTAATTTAATTATTTAACTTTCAGTTATTTGTATTTTTTTAAATACCATAGACCTATATTATTTATATTTTGTTGATCTGTATTTGTTAACATTGGGTTTTAAGTTTATGTTATTTTATTTTATTAAGAGTATTTAATTTCTTTTGTTTTTTATTTATTTCATTAGTCCTATTAGTTTTTTTTTATTCTATTTTATTATTATTATTTTAATTTCTGTTTGACTGTTTATAGTTTTAGTAGACCAGTTTGTTATTTTTTGTATTTAATAGTTTTATAATTTATTGTTAAATTGGTTTTTATTGTTAATAATAGATACATGTAAGTAGATTTAATGTGGCTCCTCCCATTCCCCCACCCCCACCAGGTCGGTCTTGGATTAACCGGTATGGGGAGGAGTGGGGGGAGGGCGTGTACAGTATATATAGTTTTTAATATTTTATGTATACTTTAGTAGTGTTAAAACCCTCTGAGGATGATGACCATGTCATCGAAATGTACATAAGGGTAAGGTATTAAACTTAACTTACAATTTATTTGTTTAGTTATAGTTTTTGCTCCTTGTTTTGTGGTTCGGGTATTTATTTAAATTAGTGTGATAAAATATACTGAAAGAGTTCATGATATTGTAAAATTTTAGTTTGTACTGTATTTAAATTTGCTTCCGTTATTTGATATTATTGCAATTTTTTTTAAATATGTGTTTCTAAGAGTGTTTTGTCTTTAAAACTGTTGGCAAATCGACAGAGTGCATGTCAATATGTATTAACAAATTCAAGTCAAGAACAAAATACTTACGTCAGCAATGTTTAACGATAATGTAGTTATAGTGCTGGAGAAACGAATATGTAAATTGCTTAGTAGAAATGACTGAAACTTATTATTGGCTTTATTTTTTAAATGTTCTTTACTGTAATCATATTTTGTATGGATATGTTTTCCTCAAATTTGTTAAATTAATTGCTTTTAATGTTATCAAATTTAGGTCAATACAAAATATAAACGGTATATAGTTACATTCATTTTGTACCTTGTATTACCTGTTGCATTCATTATCATAGTTGTTAGAGATTATTACTAACAAGCCGGTTGACAAGCTTAAGCCCACTGCAAGATGAAGTAGTAACAGAAGGATTACTGTTAGTGTACGGTGTCATTAGAAGCGGTTGTTGGAGATAATCGAAGGGAACATGTGTATTGTTTGTAGTCCACAAGAATATTATATTATTGTAACTGTCAAACCAAACCTGTAGCATTGTTGAACGGTTCATCAAATTAATATATTTACAAACCAATATCATCATAAATAAATAACTTCATTAGTTAAATTTATAATTTTACATGAAAAAAGTCCTTAGCTACGCTAGTGCCAGATTAAAATTTTGGTAATTACTCTTTCAAAACCAACATGTGTAATAATTATGAAATTTGGTTCCCTTAAGTAATAGATATTTTGTAGTTCGCCTAACAGAATTTTTTATTTTTGGAAAAGATGTGTCTACGATATTAGACCAATACTCCCTTCTGAAGCATAAACAGACACTGAAATTAGTTTGTATTTAATCAGCCAAGTCGAGACGAAAGTTAACATCATCTGAAGATATCAATAACAATATGAATTTGCATAATTGATATTTTAGTTATCATAAGCCAAACATAAGTTGTGTAGGCCTACCTCGTAAATTATAAGAAAATAGAAAATATCAAATTATTATAGACTTCTTCTTTTGAGGTAATTTTTGAGTTTAAAAATAACTTTAACATAACTGTTATAATCAAAGGTTTTAAAACCGACAGAATAATTATTGTAGCTTGGCTGTGTTGTGTCGTGGAGGAATTTTATGTTCTATGTGCTTGGTGAAAACTAGGCTATTTGTAGACAAATTGTATATTGAAACATATGCGTCTTATAAAAACTTTACAAATAAAACTTCATTGGTAAAATCTATTTCCTATGATGGTTAATTACCCCAAAAGTGTGTCCAGTATTTCGTTATACACCTTTATGCTTTGCTTACTTACATATATTACAAAGTTTATATAGTAAAAAAACAAAACAATAAATACAAATAATGGCATGTTTAAGTAAACGTGCAATCGTGGTTTCCGACTAAATCACGTGGTTTTGTACCAAATACTTTAAATATGCTAACACAGTATACATTTTGAATACACATGCCTTTTCAACATTAAGGAACTGAAAAATACCAAATATTATCTTTCAATGTTACCAATATGATATTAATAGTTGATTCATCATCAAGCATATCTTAGCTTATTTTAAAGCATAATAAACAATACAATTTTAATCAAACCAAATAAATCTAAGAACTTGACAAAATAATCACTATAAAAAGTTATTATTAGCTACTTTTAGTGTATTTTTATTAAATTTTCTTTTGAAAAAAAAATTAAAATCCTTTTACTCAAGTTCTTCACCAGCTCTGAAAGGATCCGTTATGAAAATAATTGGAGGAAAAACAATCTCCTTTATTTGAAATGCACATTCTGTATTCTTCTGGTGCTTCTTACTTTGTACCTTAATGTTATGGACTTTGACTAAGGTGAAGCTTTTTCGTTGTTCCTTTAATGTAAAAGCAAATATATTAAACTTCTAAAGTCCATTAGACGTAATGCATTTTTTGGACCACAAATTTGTCTTTACTAAAAATGTTCATGTATAAACAAGGGCAATGTTGTTTCTGAAATTTATTAATAGATCTACAAAGAAGTCTTGTTTCATAACATATCTCATGTTTTACTGAAATAATTTATTTAAAAGGCTAGTGAATAAATTTGTCATTCAACTCCATTCAACTGCTGTGCTAGAGAGTAGAACTTAAAACTTATATTTTGTTTAGTACTTTAAAAAACAAATACAAAATCGATTGAGCGTTAGATTTCCTTTAAACATATTATTATTCTTGAAACACAAAGAATCAGAGGCAATTTTATAAAAACAACCTTTTTTATTTCAAATAATCTTTGCTCGTATTATATTTGTGTCTAAAGTATAGAATAAATTTGTCTTAAGAAAAATAATGTTAAGAGATATTCAGATCCTCATTGCACTATATTATGCAAAGATGGAAAATGTAAATAATACAAACTAATGGTACTCAGTTCCGTTAGCAGATTTGTCTAACAATAATAATGCAATCTGTTGGATCAACTTGTCCATGTTAAAATTTAACTTTGTATAGTATAACACAATACAAGTGATTGCATTACAACCAAGGTCAGTAATCTGATATACAAGTGATTCTAGGAGGAAAAAGACACCATTTGTAACAAGGACATAAACATTGGACATAATAACAAGGTCGGATTAACATTAAGTGTCCTAAACAAACCTTTAATACATTTTTATACTGTTGAATTCTATTGTCTATGTTATTTCATACGTTACATAATTATTGTTTGTGTTGAGTATGATGAAACTTAAATTATTCGAAATGAGACAATCTGAGATAGTACTTTGACAATATTATAATCAATCTTCGAATTTTAAATAAAACTAGTAAATATTTATCTAATTTAGAGAACGATAGACGATAAACTAGTAGTACTATGAACAGTATACCTCGAGAAAAAATAAAAAATCTACTCTTTATCGCAGATTTTTATGGAAAAGGTTTTGTCTAATATTAATGATTCTCGAAACATTTATCATAATATGAACTTAATGTTAGGGAGACATCAAAGTATAATGGGTGAAGGCATGATTTCCTTGTTTTAAGTCAATACTGTACAAGATCTGTCAAATAATTTCACTAATTATTTTTCATCCATTTATTCCACTCAAAACGCAAATTTGTTGCAAATGAATGTGTCTTTTTATCACCAAATTTCGCCTCAGTTCACATTATTCTCTTCTGATATCAACTTCATAAGTACTTTAACTTAGGTACATACTTCAAACCTTCAAACAACCGTCGACAGTTCCAAATGGTGATTTCGGTGACTAAACGTAACTTACCGGCCAGCTTGTTCGTTATGTGTCGTGTAATTTGGACTTGTGATGTTTGTCATTCATGTGTTGGTTGTTTATTTATTTTAAGACTTAAATTTCTTATGACTTGGCAATGGAAGGTTAAGACTTCCGAAACCGGTAGTCACCGAAACCACCATTTGGAACTGTTGACGGTTGTTTGCGGTATGTACTTAAGTTAAATTACTATTGCAGTTCACTAGGCAAATCATTATGTATAGACTTCATAAGTAGTATAATTTTCAAATTTCATTGTACAAAAATCAGGATTTAATACTATCTTACAGATATGAAAGAAATTTCACAAATGATCACAGATAAATTTTATTATAAAATCGAGATTTTTTCAGTTTTGATTTTTCCCCTTAACTGCTTAAGTAAAGGGCTCAAGTAATAAAAATCAATGCACGCGTCGTCTCAAATGCATTTAAATAATATTAATGTAAAATTTTAAGAAAATAGAACCATTTGGCCGTAACTAAGAAATAAACAGTTTTTGATGGATTAATGCCGAACGGACGATATACAAATTAGTAATAGGTCTACTTACTGCTAAAGTGAAACATTCAAGTGTTGTTTAACGACTTTTCTAATCTATAAC
The DNA here is from genome assembly GCA_018207615.1 of Philaenus spumarius. Taxonomy (NCBI): domain Eukaryota; kingdom Metazoa; phylum Arthropoda; class Insecta; order Hemiptera; family Aphrophoridae; genus Philaenus; species Philaenus spumarius. Next base: position 54,331 of record JAGFPH010005892.1, read on the forward strand.
TATTTGTATAAATAATTTTAATAAAACTTTGTGAAATAAGAGATTTTGTAATTATTATATTTATTTACTTATTGTGTTTATACATTTAATTAAATTTACATTTTAAACACACCTAAACTAAGATTTATTTGGTTTATAGTAACAGTTTAGAATTTGTTGTTGTTTGTTTAGATTAAGACATTTTTGTAGGTTACAATTTATTTTGAAAACATATTGTATATGCTTTATTACAATGTATTTAATGTTTAGTTTTAACGTATTACTTGTCAAGTTTAAAAAAATTTATATATATTTGAGGCACAGAAAGATAAATTTTACACCCTGCTAGTCGACCTGGCAATGTTTCGCTATTGCTTGATTTAATTTTGAGCGTGGTTATAACATTTTCTATTTTTAACTTAGGAAATCGAATTGCAACACACCAACACACTGGACCCACTAACACACAAAAAATGTCATTAAAATTGGTCCAGCTGTTTAGGAGAATATCCGTAACATACACCAGTACAGAGAAATTGGTTATATAAAGATAAGATTATAATAAATATTAATATTAAAACATTTAAAAAGTAAGTAACATTTTATTGATTTTGACACAATATTAATATTGGAAATTTGTTTTTATATTAATAAAAATTTTATTGTTTTATGGAATCGAACCAAGAATCCTTAGAATTTGTAAGGGAGATGAATATATAACAATCGGAGTTGTATACGTTGTGACTCATTTACATGGTGTATAATAATTTTAAAAATGTTTAATTTTATAAAAATCCCAACTTGTTCTTGTTAAAAAAAAACGACCCAAATAATTAATGTTTTCAAGAAACAATATTCAAGGAGGTAGTAATACATATATGAGTTGAAATTATCTTACTACTTTTATTATTTATTGATACTCATATCTGGTATAATAGCATAGGTAGGTGATTTTATATCCGTTCTAAATAAAAATTTAAACATCGATACTTAAACCTGCTAGCCATCGTTTTTCTATGTTCTACTGAGGTACATTTAATGAATTGGAAAACTCTTTAATGTTATTTATACAACATTATAAATAGATGGTATTAATACATAGCTGTTATTTTGTAGGAATACATTAAATATTATACAATGTTGTTTGTTGAAAACGTAAAAAACAATATATGACTTTAAAAAAATAAATTCAATACATTTTCTACTTCTAGAAGAACCTTAGAGCTAAAACAATACATTAGTGAACAACACAAAACTATTGCGACAGATTTTGTATCTAATGCTACAGATTGTATCATCAATCTTTGAGCGACTCTGACATAGAGACAGAGAGTGTATCTTCATGGATCCTATAAATCCTAAGAATGAGTAATTGTAAATAAATACAATGTGAGATTGCATATAAATTGTATATGTTTCCGTGTGTTTACTTTAATGTACAAAAATAATGGAATCCCTTTTGTTATCTACTTTAAGTACGTTATATAAACAATGGTACTACAAAATAAAGTTTCCCGTTTGTTTACTTTAATGTACAAAAAATAATGAATTCCCTTTTCTTATCTACTTTAAATACGTTATATAAATAATGGTACTACAAAATAAAATCGTATATTATATAAATTTAGTTAATTACCTTACAAAATATTGAGTTTGCCATTTTATACTGTTTATCTGCTACATCATCAAAAACCAAAGGTCAAATTTTTTCTTAGTCTTTACTTTATCGCTTTAGACTAATGAAAACGGAAAACAAATACTTTCAAGAAAACGGATAAAGCCAGCGGCAAAAGTTAATTTTGACATGAATATATGACATTGCCGCCTTGAAAACTGAGCTTAGTCCATTACTCACAAACAGATTTTCTGTGCACATTGCTAGTAAATCTGATTATACTTTAATACACCGACAACATTAAACACACATACAGGGTGTACAAAAAGTTCCACACTGGTTTAATATTTCGTATACAAAGAAAATTTGAAGGTATATGTGATTATGGAACCTACTCTATGTAAAAATATTGTTTTATTAAGATTTCAAAAAATGTATCCGCCATCTTGGATCCGCCATTTTGAATGTAACTTTGTTTTTTTAAATGGGAAGGTGGTCATATGATACATCATTTCGATGTAGAATTTCAAGAGAAAACCAACGGTGAAATTTGTACATCCATATCTTTAACCGATTAAAAATGGCGTTACTATTTTCTTTTTTTTAATACTAATTATTATTCTTTTTTGATTTAGAATTAAATAAGCTTTCAAACGATATGCCACACAACGATATTTCGAAGAACCACTCGAAATCAATTTTGAAAAATCTAAATTTCTGTAACTCAACATTTTTAAATATTCCCAAATATCGTTGTGTTGCATATCGCTTGAAAGCCTATTTAATTCTATATCCAGAAATAATAATAATTGGTTCAAATAAAAAATAGTACAGCAAAATGGGGAAAAATCGGAAAAAATGATTTCATTTTTTTGGCCGCCATTTTTGAACTAATAATTGTGAAATATTGTATTTCAACTTTTAATAAAATTTGGAAGTTAGTTACGTTTTCAATAAACCATAACCGCTTTCAACATTGGATGGCAATTAAAAAGTTTATATTGGAATACACCAGGCAGTGCTGTGCCATGTTTTACAGTTTATCCGCAAGTAATTATATAAACTGAGATATTAATGCCAAGTACAACATTGTTACTGCTATTCCCAAGAGCTTTCTTGTTGACGTACTTCAAACTAAACAATATTCCATTTGCTTTATCTACTTGAGTAAATGCCGTTTACTTAGATTAATAACAATTGGTTTGCTTAACATGAATACTACAATACATAAATGAGACTTAATATTAGGTAATGCAGTTTGTAATCCCTTTATTATCTATGTTAACGGTCAGTGCTTATAGAGGCCACAGGCTTATTTTTGTTAGCCCCTTGTGGTTATATTTTTTCACAAAAACTTTAGCACACGAATAATGACTCTTCAAATATTTTCAAATAAGAATTGCGATATGTCGATACAAAATGTATGGGTTGAAAACGTTTATCTCTTTAACGTAAATAGTATCTTAAAACATGTATTTTATATTAATTTGTTTAGTTTTAAACAATTAATTAATTAACTATATTAATTAATTAGTTTTAATCGAAAAAAAAACTTGTATTAATATATATTACTATTACAATTAATTTATTAAAGGCTGTCACTAACTTTTTTTTCTGTTTAAATACATTCAGTACAGTGAAATATTGTTTTTATTTAAAACGTTTGAACCTTCAATTTCAGAAGAAAGCTGCATGCATTTTTTTTTTCAAAGAAGTAAATTATTATTAAGATCGAATAAGAGTGTGTTTACTTTTAATTTACTACTTGTTGATTTAAATTAATAGTAAAAAAACATATCATGAAGAAAAATATAATAAACAAAACACATGTTTAACTCTTAAAAATTAAAACCTCAATACAACTTTTACTTTTACATAACGTTAT
>JAGFPH010005892.1:61657-82594 GCA_018207615.1 Philaenus spumarius
GTGGTTTTAGGCTAATTTTCGTTGTAGACAATTACCAAGAAATTATGTTTTTTGTCGATAACTCGGTTATCCTATGACCTACTGAAACTACAGAAAAAGCATTTTGTCTGTCGTTAAAAATGGAAAATATTTTGTTTCTTGTACATTTTTTGTAAAGTTAACGGTTTTAAAGATATTCCACGTTAAAAATTTGTAACGGCCGCCATTTTCAAAATTATAAAAATAAATTCTTTGCGTTTGGTACACTTGTTAATCGTAACTTATAAAATGCTTATTCCAAATTTGAAGTCGATATCTTATCTATTTCCAAAGTTACAGTGAGTTTTTGTAAAAAAACAAAATTGCGGATTACGGCTAAACTAAGCCGAAATCGAAAAAATGTTATTCTACATTTTCGACTTATTTTTGCATGTAGAATCAGGTCCTGTATAGCCCATCACACATTTTTGTAACACCCTGTATAGAAAACATTGGGTGTTGATGATAATGTACATAGTTTTACACTTATACAGTTTATCATTTGTATTTATTATTCTATGCTCATCCAGTTAACTTACTAAATACTAAACTATTTTACCTCCCAATTGGCCACGATACCTTAATACCTTGTACAGTATCTTTGTACTTAATTCTAAATTATGATAACATCCATATATTTCCTAAGTAAAGCTATACACACAATACTATTATTAGTTTTAGAATATAATATTGTATAACATTTGGAAATTGTTTCGAGTGGTTGACGAACAGAAAGAAGTAGAAAAAAAATCAAGTACCATACATAAAAAAATTCAAATTGTTTAATGGTCAGCCAAAAATTAAAATTCGTAAATTTAAATTTAGTAAAATGGTGGCAAATTCCGATATTATGTATTACTAGCTGACCCGTACGGCGTTGCCCGTGGTTGTTGGTATTTTCAGTCTTTTTGACGTAATTGTAATTCTTTTTAAGTGTTCGTTGAATACTCGTACCCTACTGTGGTCATGAGAAAAAGTCTACTCTATTTAGGAAAGCACTGAAAATTGTATTCCTGTAAACTACTGCCTAACATGAAAAAGCTTTAAATATATCGTTTTAATTTATAGTTTTTACTAAGTTTGACTTTCACTTAATTTCATTGACAATGTTGCGACACCTACGGCCTTAGAGGAAGCTACGTACCAAATTTCATTCCAATTCGTTCTTATAGGGATTTTTAGTAACTTTGACCCCCCTCCCCAAACCACCCTAAAATTTCGAATTTCTTTTAACCCTTTCTTAGCGAGGGTTTACATTAGCTGGGGGTCGTAGAAAAGATATATGAATCACTTTGTAACATCGGCGTTAATTTAGGATGTAACAAACTGATTCAAATAGAGTTTGTAATTTTAAATGTATAGGCCTAATTAGTATAAGACATATATTGTTTAGTATTTAAATATTCAATATACAGTATATATCAAAATAAAGCTACGAATGTGATATTTTAATGGCATTTAGTTTAATTCAGATGGTTTGTTTAGTTTTCAATAACATATGTTTAAACTCGTGTATGTTTATGGTTATGCATGGTGTCAAATAATTTGTTTGTTATTATTATTAATGATAGCGAAAATATGTTTTGAAAAGTAATAAAAACTTCATAGTTATGATATATTTTATATAAACAATAATTTAAGCAGCATATCTCTAAGCTGGCATATATAGATATTTAATAACCAATGTTTGAGTTAAATTATAATTCTTTAAGCATTTTTATTTGTGTTTGTCTATAGTTTTTCAATCTAACCTTAAAAAGCTGTTGGTTTTGAAGAGTATTAAAGTGATTATAAATTTGCTAAGTAATGTTGCTATGGTAATACATGTAAACAAACATAAGCTTTTTATACGAACAGCTGTTTTTGTGAGCTATGGTTTTGAGTTCATACAATAAATGCTGTTCAGTTTCTTCCAAATTTGAAACTTTTTCGGGAAACTTTTCAAACTTTTCTTTACGTATAAACCTTCTATGAACTACTAAAAACATTTTAAGACCAAAAATAGCCAAATCGGTCGAGCCGTTCTCGATTTTTAGCGAGACTAACGAACAGCAATTCATTTTTATATATATAGAAGATGAGTTTACTTATAATACAAAACAAATATTTTTTTTAAATCTTAGATTTTCTTTTTCGACAGGACTTTTTGTAGGACTTTTTGGTACTAAAAACTAAACTAATCAATTTTGCAAGAAGGACAAATTAATTTACAAATTTTATATAATTACATGTATAGAATACGAATACCAATCCTTCACCAATAAATCTTACCTTCTCTAACAACTTAAATAATATTTGTATGATTAAGAACCAATCTAAGTTGAAGGCAAATGGAGATTATTAGGAATATGTTCATTTACAATACAGTTAATTTTTATTTTTAAAACAAATTTTTATTGTCAAAATGTACTTTGTATTTGGTTTTCAACTTTAGAGTAGTTAAATAAAGCAATAAAATTATTAATTAGCTGCTTTAATCTTTATCAGAAAAAAAGTGCATCTTATAAAATATGGTACCTATTTTACTCACCCAAAACAATAAAATTTTAAATAAACTATAAAAAAGGCATATATAAAGTATATTTAAAATGTTTTAGTAAACTCAATATTTAAGTACATGCAGAATTTGTAACTTCAAAAATACTACTGGAACCAAAGACAAACATTGAACACCATGTTAACAGAGCTTACTTCATACGTGATCCATATATTCTATATTTGAAACTAAAATATTATTTTATTTTGTCGCTTTTTGGATTTTTACGGCAACAAACACGAGCAGGATGTAAGAGTGCATTAGCATGCCGCATCTGTATTCACAAGGTAAGCAATACTAGTTAGTATGTAATGTTCACTGTACGTTTAAAACAAATATTACTAAATGTAATATTTAGTTTCATCACAGTTTCTCGAGCGGATTAATACAAATTTTGCACACAGCTTTCTCTAAGGTTCTAGACACTCGCTAACGAACGGTTTAACCTCTAAGTTGGTTTAAAATACAGGAAAATGTTAAAATATTGCTGCTCAAAAGCGTTTAGTTTAACTCAAATTTGCAGATATTGAAAAACGCCAAGAAAGAGACCACAATAAATATATTAAAGGTATTTAAGATTTACAAAGAATATAAAAATAACCCAAACAACATGTTGAACAATACATACAAATTTTCTTCTAACTCCATCTATGATACAATCGCCAAACTAAAAGGAAAAGATAAAACATAAACAATTACCCCAAGGTCAGACTTTCAACCCAAAATACTAGGTCCAAACTGATATACCTACCTACGTGCCACAGAATCTTTAACTTATATAATGTGGACACAAATATTCTTATTAGTTTTATTATTCGTTTTTAACTAGAATTTTCATCGGAATTTGTACAGTGTTAATATTATGTGGCACCAGTGTTAGTGTTAGTCTAACGAAGCTTACAGTGTTGGGCGATACAGCGCTGTAGATATAACTACAACGAGGGACTGATGAGAAAAGTATTTATAGTATTATTAAGATTGTATTTGTTAGTCAACTAATATTGTTCTCATTAATTTCGTACTTTTATTTAAATTACACTTTTGACATTAATACTTAACATGAACTCAGAATTCGAAAAAATCATTGCGAATGAGTCATGTTCTGTACAGTATTGTATTGTTGCTAAACATAAAAACATTATTAGTATAACTTTAATTAAGATGGTAAATCAAATACAAAATATTTCAGGAAAATCACAAACCAAGTAACTAAAGATCTAACACTAATAATTGATTGATTGTCAGTCTGTGTGTTGTAGCAGCTGTCGCTGTAACAGCCAAACTTTACAAGTTCTAGTCTTTCCACAAATGATTGCTGGGAAAAGAATGCACAAGCTCTTACAATTAATTCAAATTTTCCAAGGTTGTACTTGTCACTACTGGAGGAATAACAGCATGACACAAGTTGCACCTTGTAAACTTTAACTAAATTGTTGTCATTTAGCATTTTTTTATTTTAACTTTAATAATATATGATATCACTGTGTTTAAAATATTTCAGTCAGGTTATAAGTAACATTTTTTTATTCTATATAGAAGAAAATAAAATTTCAAATAATCCATATTTTAAAATGTCTTCCATTATTATTTTCCACACACACTCTTCCATTATTATTTAAATAATTTTTTGTTATTATTATTTTAAACGAGTTTTTTAATACACTGATACAAAGAAATTATATCCCTGACACATATTAGAATTTCAAACTATTTTATTCCATCAATTATACACACATATACAACTAAAATAAGTTTTACTTCATACCCATGTCAATCAAGTCAACTCAAATAAAAAATACTAAATTCTACGCAAACAAAACCTATCTAACTAAAGCAAAGTATTCAGTGTTCATTAATTAACTCCTAATTACAACTCCGGATAGCTGAGGTATGTGAGAACACTAATTAAAACTACAGTTTCCCTCTCAATTGGGAATAAAAAAAAGTTACGGCATATTTTCGTGAATACTCCTTTTTTAACTAACTTCTTTTAATGGAAGTGGTTTCTTTTAAACATGACAATACATGTGTTATATGTGTTATATGAAATACAAATTTTTAAAATAGGCTACACGTTTTTTATATTAAACATTGGGTGTTGATGATAATTTCAATACTTTTAAACGTATACTTTATTATTTGTATTTATTATTCATACAGTTAACTTACTAAATACTAAACTATTTCAACTCCCAATTGTTCTCTTAATACCTTGTATCAGTATCTTTGTATTTAACTTTGAACTATGATAACATACATCTATTTACTAAGTAAATCTGTACACACAGCGCAATTCATAGTTTTAGAACATAATATAACATTTGGCTATTATTTCGAGCAAATGATAAACAGACGTTCAAATCAGTAAAAAGTGCTTATTCCGAAAGATATTTAATAAAGTGTAAGATAATGACTCGATATTTAAAAATTAAAAATTTGTATTGGTCATACAATAAATTAAATGCATAATTTTTAATTTAATAAATGGTTTTCTTGGTCCGATATTTTTCATTATGAGTTTACGTTTATTACAAAAACTAATATTTTTGTTATTATTTAGATTGTTCTTATCTGCATTTAAAAGAACTTTGGTACTAAAAACTAATCTAAGAAATTTTATCAAAAAGGACAAATTAATTTACAGATTTTATAAAGTTACATGTATAAAATACGAACACCAATCTTCACCAATTAGGCTTGCCTTCTCTAATAATTTAAGTAATATTTTCAATTGCAAAAGTGTGAAAATCCTTTATATTTTTCTAAGTAAACCATTGAAATACTCAAACAAAATTATTACAAACAACGTTACATCTTTTTATTTTATAACAACTCCCCAAACGTAAAGTATTGAAACTGTTACCAGCAGTGTTTATAAAAGCTAACGAACATATTAAAATAAATCTATTTTGTAAATTGTATTTATACTTAGAGACTGGATTACATGAAAAACGAATATTTAAAATGTTTTGTAAAATATTAAACTACATGCAGTACTTTTAACCTTAAAAATGCCACTGAAGCAAAATACAAACATTGAACACCAAGCAAAGTTAGTTTAACAGAGCTGACTTCATGCAGGCGCATTCCGTAATTAATATATTGTAGATGTAACTAAACTATGAGGTTAATTAATTGTATATTTAGCTACGTGCACACTGCACCGACCGGTACGGCAAAGCTAGAATTTTAAGGAGGTGCGCACACTACACCGACCGGTACGACCGGATGACATATTTTACATAGTGCTACCATGTGACTGGCAAGAGAGGAAGCCATTTGTGTACTCAATATCGTAGAGTGAGGTTGTGTTGCACTGTTTCTTGCATTATAACAAAGTTCGAGGGAAGTTGATGCAGAGCTAGCTATAGTATGTGCACTTCTTTTTTAGGAAGTGGAAAAAACATCGATTTTGGTCTAATAATATTAAAACGAGAGTTATTAAATTAAAAATAACTCAAACGAGGTTTTGAGTTATTAAAATAGTCCGGATGGCTCATATTGTATAATTTTGTAATAATTTTGTATAATTATAATTGTATAATTATAATGGCTCTGTATAATATTGTACAAAAGAAATAAGTACACCTACATCCTACATCTTGTCACCAAAGTAATCAAAACTTAAATGGCTAATATACACTCTAACGGTGTATAGTACGCACACCTCCATAAAGAAACATGCATTTGACTTTTATAAAAATCCCGATCGTACCGGTCGGTCGTACACCGAACGGTACGACCGGCACGGCACGCCGCGGATTGTCCAAAAGTTCTTTTACTCCGACTTTTTTCAAAACTGCGAAAGTGGCGAATTGTCCGTTGACGGTCGGTCGTACCGGTCGGTGTATAATACGCGCACCTCCATAAAGAAACATACATTTGACTTTTATAAAAATCCCGGTCGTACCAGACGGTGCAGTGTGCGCGTAGCTTAAGGCGACAAACACGCGCAGGATGTAAGCATGCATTAAAGCATGGCCGTATCTGTATTAACAAGGTAAGCAATAATAGTTAGTCTGTATAATTGTTCAATACAAATACTACTAAATGTAAATGACTCATCACTGTTTTTCCAAATCCAACGAGCGGATTACAACAAAACTTTCACACAGCTTTCTCTAAGGTCTTAGACGCTCGATAAGAAACGGTTGTACAAATTCAAAATCTGAGGTGGATTAAAATAGAATAACGTTTAAATGTGGAGTTATTGCAGCACGAAAAATTAAGGCGCGTAGAAAGAAATGTAAAGCAAATCTAGTAAAGCGTTTGTTTCAAAATTCCAAAAAATACACTAAGGTTATGGTTTCAGATAAGAGTTTAAATGTATTAATTATCTATATTTTCCTAAAGAAAATGTACAAAATAATGTGCTCTGACATTGCGTGCCTTTTCTCAATGAATCAATTGCCCATTTGTAATCATGTGCATAAGCCTAAGTAGAACATAGATGGGATGGATTTGGAAAAACTCTCCATGAGTTTTTGTGTCAAGGAATTCGGATTGGAAATTGTTTTTTGAATTACGAGTAATAATAAGGATCAGTGTTAGCAGATGTTCCTTTCATACATTCATTCACATTTGGTAACGCTGGTACCTGCTAGTTGGTTTATAGGAAAAACATATGTACTTTATACTTCGTACCACACCTTTTCCAAACTATTCATAAATTGTCAACAACAAGCTAGAAATTAAGACAGCTCTAAAACGTTTACAAAAACTTAATTTATTATATATCACTAAATCTTATTTAATCTATGAATAATAGAAATTATATTATTTTCACCTCATCAACACCAATGAAAATAATTATTACAAACGCGTAAGCTAAACTAAAAATATATCTTTGCTTTTAATAATTGATAAATATAGCTTTAAAGTAAACTATAAAAACATTCCTTCATCTCATAAAACCATTCACATTTATCTACCATACACCTTTATCTTTGTATATAATGCCAAGTAGTTAACACGTACATGACAAAAGCGACCATGCTACACAAAGAGCAACGAGAAAAAGTATGTCATTCCAAGTAATGTGCTTTAGAAATTAATATCTTGCCCTGAAAATAAAATGACCGACATAAAAGCAATACCAAAATCAATGTTCATAACATTAAATGTAATGGAAGATCCGATAGCAGAATACATGATGCACAGTTGATATAAACGAGATTGTTTTCCTTTAAATAAATTTTACAAGATATACTTTCAAAACTCTATGAATGACTTTGCAGTCGAATCAAGATAACAAATTAAGAGTTGTATAAAGATCCTGCATCATTAAATGTACATGTATAATACTTTACTGTTTACTTTCGTCATTTGGTTGCATTTATTTAATATGCTTTAAATATTGATTATCAGGATTCATATAAGTACGATTATAATTTGAAGTGCCAATAGTTTAGATTAATGAAATAATATTGAAATTAAATCATATAAATTTGATAATATCGCACAACCTATAATGACAACCCATGGTGCAAACGTGATAGGTCTACATAAATACTCTGTGAAGATTTTTAACTTGGTAAATGTTTACAATTGTAAGGACTATAATGTAGCACCTGTTTGGTACTTAAAACATATTAATTTTAACGTGTACACACGTTGAACATGTGTAGGTATTTTCAAATTTGTATATAACTAATGCACGCTATTTGATCTGTTTTGAGGTTAGAAATCGTTATGTTTTACAATCCTGTTTGTTTAATTCGTTCTTCAGGAGTAACTAATTTGGCCTACACACAAGAAACTATAAATATAACCGGGTTTATTTTGTTAGGGAGTTTCAACATTGTGAATGTTCAGAGCCTTCAATTAATTATTATAATACGTAGCGCCAATGCCCTATCTGTTTTGTTTTGTTCGTACTTACGTACCAACACTCGCTTTTATTTGAGTTAATACAATTAATCAATACTTTCATATAACCAAATTTTTGTATATATATAGAGAATCGAGCAAAAGTCCTGCATAAAGCTCCATAAACACAGGTCTGTGTCATATCAGTGCTGTATTTGATCCGTTTTTCCGTACCAATGAAAAACAATATTATTCTGCTGATTTTAATGGAGGGGTTCCCACAGATCTGGCGCATGGGCGTATCAGTGTTGTCAGCGCTGCTTCAGTATCTATTCCGTGGCGTGGTATTTAAATTAATAATTGAAAACGATATTATTTTTAGAATTTCACGAACCTGAATTTTTGTTTGTTTACAATGAATGACAAGCAACTTATTGAATGCAGGAAATATACTGTTTTATATGATTTATCTAATCATAAATATTTGGATATTTCATTTAAAATTTAAACTGATAAAAGGAGAAGAAATTAAAAATTATATCTAATATGATATCTGAAAATGAGGAACTACCTAATATTTTACTATCTGTATGATCGACTTTGAGGCTTAAACTATTTAAAAAGTTATAAATTGTTTTATAACCCTTTTTATTTGCCTAATTCTTGAAGATAAAAAAATAACTTTGGCCTACAAACATAAAATGTTACTTTAAAGTACCTATCACTACCGTGGGCTATTGATCTGAATTATTTCTATTTTAGAATAGTTTTAAAGTTTGAACTTCTGTTAATTAAAATGCATAGTACTACTGATACTGAACTGACACGGCACTGATGTATGCGAAGAAGGAACCACGGATAGCACTGATACGTGACTGATCTGTGTGAATGCACCTTAAATTTTAATGACTTAGCTTCTAGATGGCGCTGGAAAATGTGGGCACATCAATGTGAAGCTGTTGAGTGGGGGTTATTTCCACAAAAACGTACTTTCTCTCTGTTATGTAAGTAGATTAGAATTTATCTCATAAGTACTCTCACAAAGTATCTTTTTAAAAAAAAAGAATAGTTTTTTAAATAATAAGTTCAAACAATAAAATTGCACAAGCTTATTATTTCATTACTTGTTAGGAACATTGTCTATTATATTGTCTCTGGCACCTATGCTTTAACGTAATTTAAATAAACGGTTTTACTACTTATTTCGGTTTTTATTGTTTATAATTAGTACTGTTAATGAAAGCAATTAAAATAACATTATTACATTGTTTAAACTATTTTGAGAATTATTCACCTTACAAAAAACTGTATCCCTTCTTTAGACTCACAAAGAAAAACGTTTATTAATTCATACCTTTGTATTAATGTTTTTGAAGTTTTAACAGCTTCATAATCAATTAAATCGTTTTTTAAAATACTACGCAAAATTAAATATTCGTAAGTATATTTGAGTAACAATAAATTTTAAAGTGCTAAGAACAAAATTTGATATTTTTATTAAGTAATACACCCTTTTATAAACAATAAACTATAAATATAAAATTATAAACAAACTAAAAAGCGTAACAAGAACTGACAAACTTAAGTCAAATGTAAAAGTGTGTACAAGTATTTGTCTGTAAATGTTTTAAAAAGAATAAAATAACCAGTAATAACTTGTCAATATGGTGTAACAGAAAAAGAGCTTTGATTAGGTTTTGTAAGTTTGATCTATGGTGTATTTTAAATTTAAAGCACACAAGTAAACTTTGCTTCAAAGTTAAATATTTAAACATAGGCCTATTTCAAACTTTAGGTAATTTTGTATTACATTTTCAAAAAAAATTAGCTATTTCTTTGTATTACAAACTAACTAAACAAAGTAAACGTATACTGATGACATTAACAAAATAAAAACAAAATTAATGCCGTAGTGCTTAAATTAGGTCTAAAATGAGGTTGTATTTAAGTGGGAACGCATGTGTTTGATAAAATATACGAGATATTGTGATATTGTTTTTGTCATCTTTGAAAACAACTGGATATTTAAACTATTTGAACAACCCAAATTACAGTTACATTAACCAAGTTGAAGTACAATATTTAATACTGGTTGGCTTTTCTGAACGTTAACAATAATTTCAGAAGATGAAATTTAGTTTATCATCTTGTGATAAACAAATTTAATTTACAACGACTATCCAAATTTACATTAACGAGTCCTGAAAATACAATAATGAATTTGCACTTCTGCAACCAACCATGTATAGTCCAAGAATATTAGTTAAATGAGGGCAAGTATTTCGGAATGAGAGCTAGTCAGCTATAAACTTGTATGAACCTTTATTTTGTCACCCTAAAACTGGTCTCAAAACCTACTTATCGTTTGGTGTCCGAAACTACAGATAACTACCTTTGACCTTGGAATATCTGTAGTCGCGGACAACCTACGATAAGTAGGTTTTGAGACAAGTTTTACGGTGTCAAAATAAAGGTTTATACAAGTTTATAGCTGACTAGCTCTCATTCCGAAGTGAAACCCCTAATATTCCTGGCCAAAACTTGGTGTTGACGTTTTTTCTACTTAGTCTTCTAAGTAACTTCTCACGAAAACTAAACATTATATTTCAATGTGAAAAATCTAATTCACAATACAATTTCAATTAACGAGCTTTGATATTTCAATGACTTGATTTTTTTTCCCATGTAACGTCATATATCCGTCTTGTTTAATTAATGTTTAAGTAAATTTGATTATTTTGAAACTAAGCACTTTAACGGAGTAAACTAAAATGTTACTTTATGTTGATTAAATGAATTATTTTAGGATAACTGTTTAAGTAACTGAACACGAAACTAAATTAGGTGTTTGCTTTGAATATATTAAATAAAACTTACTGAGATATATTTAATAATAGTATTATTAACTCCATAACCCATGACTTGAAATAGTTTAATGGTTAAAGTGATATCTTTCGTAAACAAGTGAATCAGAAATATTGAGGCACAAGTAGTCAATGTTAACCAAGAGCAAAAGTTAACCATCGTCGTTTCTATCTTTAGAATTATTGTTTACAACTATGCACTTGAGTATTAATGCGAAAAGGTGTTTAGTTAGATTAATTCCAGCAATAGTTATATAAAGACTCTGATATCACAACAATATAAATATTAACACGCAGACTTATGTAAAACTCTATGTTACTCATAATTACAATAATGCAATTATTTTTTTATGTTTCTCTTTACTTTCAACTTGAATTTATTAAGATTTTGAAGCCAACTTAATTTGGGGAATATAAACTACTAATTTCATTATAAATTTATAGCGTGGTCATAAAGATTATGGGTCTGAGAATATGATAAATTGTTGAAACTATATGTACAGGTAAGTGTTATAACTAAGATTTTAGATCAGTAAACAACAAAGAAATTAAACTTTTACAATCATATTCATAAAATCTGCAAATATCTGTACCGTCACTGTAATGAGTAATACAGCTGTTTTTAACACGGTTACTTCTACAATAATTACAGTTTAATTTTATTGTAACTAATTTCTATGATTACAGTTTACTGGTATTTCCACGTTATGTTTATAGTCTGTCCGCTCGGCCGTGATACCTGACTTCTCGGAACTCAACGCCCCCTCCACTAGTTTGCCACCGGCAGGCCCGGCGAGCGGAAAGGGAGGGGGCGTTGAGTTCCGAGAAGTCAGGTATCACGGCCGAGCGGATAGACTATAATAGCGCTGGTTTAAATTTCTTTCTACTATGAACAAATAAATTCCTATCATTCAAGCAAATACCCTTCTGCGATTGCGTCAGGAACTGGGACACTGTTACCTATTCTACTCCATCCCGAAATCATATCTTCTATTGAACATGTCATAAATATTGAAACATATGAAAATGTATGAAGCAATGAGATAGGGAATTTTACAACCCGTTCCTTTTTAAAATTATAAAACACAGTGTTTAATGTCTCAGTTGGATATTTCTTATTTAACCACGTTCCTTGCAATACCGCTAGGCCTATAGTTTATTGTTATAGAACAACATAATTTGCAATCAACTTACAGAATAATTTTGTTTTACCTGTTTTATATCTTAAAACATAACGAAGATTGACACATTTAATCCAACTTCTTATTCCCTATTTGTGCCGATATAATTGCTTTAATGGTTTGCCTACATTTATTTTCTTATACTTCTCCTTATATCTGGCTAAGTTGTATAAATGATTTACAGAATCCCTCTAGATGTGCTGCTACCTGCTTCGCAACATCCTTCTATGTAGTCCTTGGCTTTCTGCAGGTTGCACATCAGTGGCTTTGCCTTCATGAATGTATTATTGTTGTCAGTCATTCTCCTTACGTACATGTGCAAACCACTAAAATCAATGGCCGGTCCTCTACTGTTCTTCTAATAAACAACAGCATGTGTTTATCCTCTATGTCTACCGTAGCGTTTGATATGTTATTGTCTTCTTGTGACTCATCTGATCACGTGATGTGCAACAATGGTTTTTATTTTACATGTTCAAGCTCAATAAAGTAGAAAGGAAAACAATAAATTAAAGCGGATGGACAATATTAGTGGAATCAAACAAAAATATGAAAGAATATAATAAATACGCAATTTTTAAAGTCCAATCTTCTTAACATAAATAAAAACACTATGGTGTGTATAATAGTACGAAATACAACATAGTTCGTCTCCTTCGTTAGATGCTTCGCCACCATCTTCTACAACAGAACCGTTTTTGGCCAACCCCACTAATTTTGATTTTCATAAAAGCAAAATATGCAAACGTCGTAAGAACACTCAATAGTGTAGTCAAATTATTTATATGTATGTAAGTTAATAAAAACACAGGAATCAAATCGAAAAAGCAAAACAACGAATAAATTCAAATAATTGATTTTACAACCTACTAAAACAATAAGAGACGAGGGAAAACCATTCTCACATAATAATATTTACAAGGCCTGATGGCAACGTGTTTTTATGGCGTCCGGCTTTTAACTGAATCGATAAGAGATAGCGATGCAAACTATTAACGCAAACTCGTTTCCAGCCAAGAGGAAAGGGAGAAGGGCTATAAAAACTGTCGGTTATAATTAAGATGTAGCGGGAGTTTAATATTAACTTTGCTCACACCAACTGATCAAATTTCCTGCTAAAGTCTTTAGCCATTCTAGAATTAAATAGTTTGTGTAGATTTACATGTTGAAATTACACATGTTGTGTGGTATCTCACTAAAGGTTTCAGTTCGGAAGGTATATTAAATTTAATTTTAACTAGCTAGTTTAAGTCCTCGTAAACTTAAATGACATCCGCCTTCTTGCAAGAGTGTTTAAACATTTTAAATCCTCCCATTATACAAACGATTTAAAGAATATCACAACGTTACACTCTCCTTCCAGTTGACCTGTTAAACTGTTTTAAAAATACTTTAAAGTATTTTTTCAAAGTAATTTTTCATTTTTAGATTAATATTATTTCAATTTGTTTGCGACATTACGTCTCTTGTAGACGTACAATTTAATTCAGGTTTTATTTTCTCCTTGAAAACTTAATTTGCCTTACTTTTGATAACACTTTTGTTTGAATACATTATTGTAACGAAGTGAATTGGAAAATGGTCGGTGAACCAGCTAAATACATGTCAGTATTCACCGAAGAACTAAAGGCATGTTCTAATTCTACCTTTGACCTAACACTGTGGTGAAGAACAAAACAATCATATCTTCGTTAGAATGCCTGCGAATCGTGTCTGTAAATAAGTGTAACTGTTCGGTACACATTTCCAAATTTTGCTGTAACTTTAAAATAACAGTTTTTCTTGTTATTATTAAGAACATTTGAGGAAAAAAAGGTTTTAGTTACAAAAATATATCCTGTAATGTTTTAATAGATTTTTAATTGGTACTTATAAGTATCTTGAAAATATTATATAACTTTAAAATATATAAAATTAATGTAAATTTCGAACATTAATGTAAATATATACGTGAAGTATTTAAATTTTAAAAACTATACAGCTTATAAAGGAAACTTGTAGTGAAATAATTTTTATATTTATGTTTTCTTACGGAAGTAATATTTTTTTATTTTCCCCAAATAAAATTATTCCTTATAAAGTAAATATAGTTGCATCAAGACAACAGAAAATAGTGTTGGTTAGTGATATGTAAATTGTATCCAGTGCTACTTCCCCGAGTTATGGTGTCAGTATGTTACACATAAAATATACTTAAAAATAATTAAAAACTCTATTAAAAATAATTTAGAATTTACAGAAATAATTAGTGATGTTAAACTCCAAAGCAACGAAATATTAGTTTCATTTGACGTTAGCTCTCTGTATTCTAGTATTCCAATTAAAGAGACTATGGGTTATTTGAGAGAATTTCTGCACAAAAATCAGGTAGAACCTCGGAAAATTGATGAGTATGTAAGATTAACTGAGGTCTGCATGGATCAAAATTATTTCCAATTTAATAATGTTTTTTATCAACAGCTTGATGGTACGGCTATGGGCAATTGTTTGTCTCCTTTTAAAGCAGACCTTTTCATGAGTAAGTTTGAGGAGGAGTTAAGCAATGATCTTGACTACTTTCCTAGAATATGGCTGAGGTATGTGGATGGCATTTTTGCCATTTTTGCCAAAGCTTGCCATTTTTAGATATTTTATGTATTAGAAATAAGCAACAGATAGAATTCGATATATATAGGAAACCCTCAAATAATCGTAGGTACATATTAAGCAACTCGAATCATAGTTATAAACATAAACTTTCTACTTTTAATAGTATGATAAATAGAGCAATTCAGATCCCCCCTACACCGAAACGTTTTTACAATGAGTTGAATGTTATTAAAAATATAGCTCAGTTCAATGGTTTTGATCCTAAAATTATTGATAATTTATTAAGGAAACAGAAGCTAAAAAATGTTAGAATAAATTCCACGACACTCCAACCGGAAGGAAAAGAAAAATTGAAATATGTTAGTTTACCTTTTGATTCCATACTTACTAAAGGCCTGTAGTCTATTTTTAAGAAATGTAACCTTAGGATTGCTTACAAAAGTCATAATAACCTTAGACAACTGTTAGGTAATCCTAAAGATAAAATTCCAATGTTGGAAAAGTCTGGAATTTATGAAATAAAATGTGACACTTGTGAAAGCGTTTATCTAGGCCAAACAAAAAGAAAAATGATGACGAGATTTAAAGAACACATATCAATAGGCCTGAAAAATCTAGCGTTGCGGAGCACATTCTTGAAACAAACCATAACTTGGAGATATCCAATGTTAGGTTAAAAAAAGAAGTGACTTCAAACAAGTTATTGAACAGCTTGGAAAGTATTTCCATTTTTCAGGCTGACAATGATATGTTATTAAATGCAGATAAAGGGCCTATTCCTAACTCGTCATTGTTTTCTTTACTTAGGATTGGATAGGAACCTTTAGCAATAGATAGTACTGTATTTATTATTGGTAATATTTCTTAACCTTAATTTAATTATTTAACTTTCAGTTATTTGTATTTTTTTAAATACCATAGACCTATATTATTTATATTTTGTTGATCTGTATTTGTTAACATTGGGTTTTAAGTTTATGTTATTTTATTTTATTAAGAGTATTTAATTTCTTTTGTTTTTTATTTATTTCATTAGTCCTATTAGTTTTTTTTTATTCTATTTTATTATTATTATTTTAATTTCTGTTTGACTGTTTATAGTTTTAGTAGACCAGTTTGTTATTTTTTGTATTTAATAGTTTTATAATTTATTGTTAAATTGGTTTTTATTGTTAATAATAGATACATGTAAGTAGATTTAATGTGGCTCCTCCCATTCCCCCACCCCCACCAGGTCGGTCTTGGATTAACCGGTATGGGGAGGAGTGGGGGGAGGGCGTGTACAGTATATATAGTTTTTAATATTTTATGTATACTTTAGTAGTGTTAAAACCCTCTGAGGATGATGACCATGTCATCGAAATGTACATAAGGGTAAGGTATTAAACTTAACTTACAATTTATTTGTTTAGTTATAGTTTTTGCTCCTTGTTTTGTGGTTCGGGTATTTATTTAAATTAGTGTGATAAAATATACTGAAAGAGTTCATGATATTGTAAAATTTTAGTTTGTACTGTATTTAAATTTGCTTCCGTTATTTGATATTATTGCAATTTTTTTTAAATATGTGTTTCTAAGAGTGTTTTGTCTTTAAAACTGTTGGCAAATCGACAGAGTGCATGTCAATATGTATTAACAAATTCAAGTCAAGAACAAAATACTTACGTCAGCAATGTTTAACGATAATGTAGTTATAGTGCTGGAGAAACGAATATGTAAATTGCTTAGTAGAAATGACTGAAACTTATTATTGGCTTTATTTTTTAAATGTTCTTTACTGTAATCATATTTTGTATGGATATGTTTTCCTCAAATTTGTTAAATTAATTGCTTTTAATGTTATCAAATTTAGGTCAATACAAAATATAAACGGTATATAGTTACATTCATTTTGTACCTTGTATTACCTGTTGCATTCATTATCATAGTTGTTAGAGATTATTACTAACAAGCCGGTTGACAAGCTTAAGCCCACTGCAAGATGAAGTAGTAACAGAAGGATTACTGTTAGTGTACGGTGTCATTAGAAGCGGTTGTTGGAGATAATCGAAGGGAACATGTGTATTGTTTGTAGTCCACAAGAATATTATATTATTGTAACTGTCAAACCAAACCTGTAGCATTGTTGAACGGTTCATCAAATTAATATATTTACAAACCAATATCATCATAAATAAATAACTTCATTAGTTAAATTTATAATTTTACATGAAAAAAGTCCTTAGCTACGCTAGTGCCAGATTAAAATTTTGGTAATTACTCTTTCAAAACCAACATGTGTAATAATTATGAAATTTGGTTCCCTTAAGTAATAGATATTTTGTAGTTCGCCTAACAGAATTTTTTATTTTTGGAAAAGATGTGTCTACGATATTAGACCAATACTCCCTTCTGAAGCATAAACAGACACTGAAATTAGTTTGTATTTAATCAGCCAAGTCGAGACGAAAGTTAACATCATCTGAAGATATCAATAACAATATGAATTTGCATAATTGATATTTTAGTTATCATAAGCCAAACATAAGTTGTGTAGGCCTACCTCGTAAATTATAAGAAAATAGAAAATATCAAATTATTATAGACTTCTTCTTTTGAGGTAATTTTTGAGTTTAAAAATAACTTTAACATAACTGTTATAATCAAAGGTTTTAAAACCGACAGAATAATTATTGTAGCTTGGCTGTGTTGTGTCGTGGAGGAATTTTATGTTCTATGTGCTTGGTGAAAACTAGGCTATTTGTAGACAAATTGTATATTGAAACATATGCGTCTTATAAAAACTTTACAAATAAAACTTCATTGGTAAAATCTATTTCCTATGATGGTTAATTACCCCAAAAGTGTGTCCAGTATTTCGTTATACACCTTTATGCTTTGCTTACTTACATATATTACAAAGTTTATATAGTAAAAAAACAAAACAATAAATACAAATAATGGCATGTTTAAGTAAACGTGCAATCGTGGTTTCCGACTAAATCACGTGGTTTTGTACCAAATACTTTAAATATGCTAACACAGTATACATTTTGAATACACATGCCTTTTCAACATTAAGGAACTGAAAAATACCAAATATTATCTTTCAATGTTACCAATATGATATTAATAGTTGATTCATCATCAAGCATATCTTAGCTTATTTTAAAGCATAATAAACAATACAATTTTAATCAAACCAAATAAATCTAAGAACTTGACAAAATAATCACTATAAAAAGTTATTATTAGCTACTTTTAGTGTATTTTTATTAAATTTTCTTTTGAAAAAAAAATTAAAATCCTTTTACTCAAGTTCTTCACCAGCTCTGAAAGGATCCGTTATGAAAATAATTGGAGGAAAAACAATCTCCTTTATTTGAAATGCACATTCTGTATTCTTCTGGTGCTTCTTACTTTGTACCTTAATGTTATGGACTTTGACTAAGGTGAAGCTTTTTCGTTGTTCCTTTAATGTAAAAGCAAATATATTAAACTTCTAAAGTCCATTAGACGTAATGCATTTTTTGGACCACAAATTTGTCTTTACTAAAAATGTTCATGTATAAACAAGGGCAATGTTGTTTCTGAAATTTATTAATAGATCTACAAAGAAGTCTTGTTTCATAACATATCTCATGTTTTACTGAAATAATTTATTTAAAAGGCTAGTGAATAAATTTGTCATTCAACTCCATTCAACTGCTGTGCTAGAGAGTAGAACTTAAAACTTATATTTTGTTTAGTACTTTAAAAAACAAATACAAAATCGATTGAGCGTTAGATTTCCTTTTAAAATATTATTATTCTTGAAACACAAAGAATCAGAGGCAATTTTAT
Source organism: Philaenus spumarius (assembly GCA_018207615.1). Lineage (NCBI taxonomy): Eukaryota > Metazoa > Arthropoda > Insecta > Hemiptera > Aphrophoridae > Philaenus > Philaenus spumarius. Next base: position 80,476 of record JAGFPH010005892.1, read on the forward strand.
AAAAACAACCTTTTTTATTTCAAATAATCTTTGCTCGAATTATATTTGTGTCTAAAGTATAGAATAAATTTGTCTTAAGAAAAATAATGTTAAGAGATATTCAGATCCTCATTGCACTATATTATGCAAAGATGGAAAATGTAAATAATACAAACTAATGGTACTCAGTTCCGTTAGCAGATTTGTCTAACAATAATAATGCAATCTGTTGGATCAACTTGTCCATGTTAAAATTTAACTTTGTATAGTATAACACAATACAAGTGATTGCATTACAACCAAGGTCAGTAATCTGATATACAAGTGATTCTAGGAGGAAAAAGACACCATTTGTAACAAGGACATAAACATTGGACATAATAACAAGGTCGGATTAACATTAAGTGTCCTAAACAAACCTTTAATACATTTTTATACTGTTGAATTCTATTGTCTATGTTATTTCATACGTTACATAATTATTGTTTGTGTTGAGTATGATGAAACTTAAATTATTCGAAATGAGACAATCTGAGATAGTACTTTGACAATATTATAATCAATCTTCGAATTTTAAATAAAACTAGTAAATATTTATCTAATTTAGAGAACGATAGACGATAAACTAGTAGTACTATGAACAGTATACCTCGAGAAAAAATAAAAAATCTACTCTTTATCGCAGATTTTTATGGAAAAGGTTTTGTCTAATATTAATGATTCTCGAAACATTTATCATAATATGAACTTAATGTTAGGGAGACATCAAAGTATAATGGATGAAGGCATGATTTCCTTGTTTTAAGTCAATACTGTACAAGATCTGTCAAATAATTTCAATAATTATTTTTCTTCCATTTATTCCACTCAAAACGCAAATTTGTTGCAAATGAATGTGTCTTTTTATAACCAACTTTCGCCTCAGTTCACATTATTCTCTTCTGATATCAACTTCATAAGTACTTTAACTTAGGTACATACTTCAAACCTTCAAACAACTGTCGACAGTTCCAAATGGTGATTTCGGTGACTAAACGTAACTTACCGGCCAGCTTGTTCGTTATGTGTTGTGTAATTTGGACTTGTGATGTTTGTCATTCATGTGTTGGTTGTTTATTTATTTTAAGACTTAAATTTCTTATGACTTGGCAATGGAAGGTTAAGACTTCTGAAACCGGTAGTCACCGAAACCACCATTTGGAACTGTTGACGGTTGTTTGCGGTATGTACTTAAGTTAAATTACTATTGCAGTTCACTAGGCAAATCATTATGTATAGACTTCATAAGTAGTATAATTTTCAAATTACATTGTACAAAAATCAGGATTTAATACTATCTTACAGATATGAAAGAAAATTCACAAATGATCACAGATAAATTTTATTATAAAATCAAGATTTTTTCAGTTTTGATTTTTCCCCTTAACTGCTTAAGTAAAGGGCTCAAGTAATAAAAATCAATGCACGCGTCGTCTCAAATGCACTTAAATAATATTAATGTAAAGTTTTAAGAAAATAGAACCATTTGGCCGTAACTAAGAAATAAACAGTTTTTGATGGATTAATGCCGAACGGACGATATACAAATTAGTAATAGGTCTACTTACTGCTAAAGTGAAACATTCAAGTGTTGTTTAACGACTTTTCTAATCTATAACTATTTGTAAAAGTAATTTTAATAAAACTTTGTGAAATAAGAGATTTTGTACCTATTATATTTATTTACTTATTGTGTTTATACATTTAATTAAATTTACATTTTAAACACACCTTAACTAAGATTTATTTGGTTTATAGTAACAGTTTAGAATTTGTTTTTTTTTGTTTTTTTTGTAGGTTACAATTTATTTTGAAAACATATTGTATATGCTTTATTACAATGTATTTAATGTTTAGTTTTAACGTATTACTTGTCAAGTTTAAAAACATTTATATATATTTGAGGCACAGAAAGATAAATTTTACACCCTGCTAGTCGACCTGGGAATGCTTCGCTATTGCTTGATTTAATTTTGAGGGTGGTTATAACATTTTCTATTTTTAACTTAGGAAATCGAATTGCAACACACCAACACACTGGACCCACTAACACACAAAAAATGTCATTAAAATTGGTCCAGCTGTTTAGGAGAATATCCGT